>JAWNNU010002141.1:0-167166 GCA_035044585.1 Scaptomyza polygonia
AGACACGCTGGAAGGTATCCACGTGATGCAAAAGGTGGTGACAACCACAATTTTTATGAAAGCTCGAGAGGAATGGAGCCCCAACGACACGGCCGAACCCGAATCTGAGGGCGACGAAGAGAGTGAGGAAGAAGGTGTGCTGGGATGGGAAGAAGGGCTGGAGGAGTTAGTCACGGGGACAACCGTAAGGCTGAACTCACGCCGCGTATGGACCCCGGGACAATGGTCGGAGGCGGCAGACGTCGAACCGGAGGAGAACCTCGCCCCGGCAGACGTCGAACCGGAGGAGAACCTCGCCCCGGCAGACGTCGAACCGGAGGAGAACCTCGCCCCGGCAGACGTCGAACCAGAGGAGAACCTCGACCCGACAGTTGTCGAAGAAAACGTAGGAGTACCACCCGAAGTCCCGGAGAACTGGATATGATACCCGGATAGAGGCATAATGACCCAACATGCGGTCGAAGAAATTTTACGAGAGCTATGTCCCCAAAGAAAACGGACATCGAGGGACCGACTAAGGGTGACGGTAGGAGAAGTAGTATACTCCGTGACCAAACACCCGGACGGCAGGGTAGCGGTCACGTAGAAAGGGGGGGGGGGGGCTGTGAGGTAGGCCCGGTGTGAGCCTCCCACACATTGAGTCATTGAAGACTATTATGAATTATGATTTATACTTATGTACATACACAGTGATTCATTGGAGACTACTAGTAATTATGGTTTATACTTACATACATACACATTGAGTCATTGAAGAAAACATGAATTATTACTCAAAACTTTATCGTTACATACATACTTATACTAAAACATATTATTACTTAAAAACTTATAAGACAAAGAGAATAAGAATAGGCTAAGCAATGCAGCCAGCGCCGCAAGAGGGCCGGGCAGCGAAGCCGACGACAAAGAGCGAGGGCGCGCTCGCGACACTCGGCCCAATTGTCGCGAGCGAGGGCCGCGAAGAAGCGCGCTAACCTCAAGCGCGAGACCGGCAAGTAGTGGAGATGAGACCAGACAGTTGAAAAGAGAATACGCAAGAGAAAAGATGCGATCGCGGAATAGAAAATCGTACGAGAAGTTTTATAAGTAGGATTAGAGGTCAAGGCGCAAGAAGCGTGGAAAGACTTAGAAAATAAAAGGAGAGAATAATAACCGAAAAAACCCGCATGCGTTTTGTTTGAGGTTGCTAGTGCTAAGAGAAGGGTTAATGTGCCAAATAAATCGGTGGTCGCCATCTAATAAAGCGACAGCGCGGCTGGCACGACTAGAGGTGTTGGTACAAAGGTTGACCTTGTACGACCCCTAACCGCTGAGACGCTCGTTGCTGCGGTTTTCTCAAAACATCGGGTCGAATATCACGACACTTACCTCCATTTCGCGAGCGTCCCTGATATTGAATACAAATATCTTGTGACGTGGGCCGTGGACAGACTGAGATCTGTACCACGGCAAAATAACTACTTTACAACCCTTCAAGCCATAAACTTGAAACTTTGCAAATGTCTTTATCTATGACATAGTAAATTAAAGTGTCAAGATTGAAGTTCTACGATAAACTCGATAACTCAATATCGATAAATCCAGCTACTTTTCAAGCCATTACAGCTGGGACTACCAAATTTGCGGAGAAGATAGCTACTAGCAACCTCCAAAAAACTGCATAATAAATTTTAGAGCCACGCTCACCCATTCCGCCCCCAGCTCCCCGCAGTTTAAAAGCCAAAATCCCAAAATTTGCTGCCAAGATAGGTGTTGACGACCCCCAAGCACATTCATAAAAACTTTGGATGCTAGGCTCATCCATACTTCCCCAGCCGCCTCCAACCGCCCAAACGCTTCGCTAAAAACGGTAATACGTGTATCTTCTATAGTTGTTGAGCTAGAGTCAAAGTTTAAGCTAAGTTCATCAAACTTTGTAGGAGGATAGCACTTGACAACCCTCAAAGATCACAATAAAAACTTTGGATGCCACGCCCTCATACCGCCCACAGCCCCCCTTTCCTGACCTTGAACAAACTTTAAGCTAGGGTCACCAAATTTGGAAAGAAGATAGGTTTTTGGCATCCCCATCTGCACCAGACAATCTTTGAGCCAGGTTGCGTCCGACTGCTACGTTTCCACTTGTTTAGTACTTCTAGTTCGATCGTTAGGAGCATTGTCATGCTGTCTGCACGTCGCACAGTGGCGCCCGTAGAACAAATGAATTTGCAAAAATCAAAAATAATATGTGCCCCTACAAAATATTGAATGAACGTATTTTATCTGCTATATATAATACATGCAGTTTATGTTTAGAAGATATAGTAGAAGATATATATAGATATTTGATTTTCAGTGTTATATATAAATCACCATTTAAGGTAATATTGTCGGCTTTGAGATAAAATATCTCAAAAGCTAGGAAACGGATCGTCATTATTTTCAAATCTATCGATAGATTTATTTATACAGAAATAAGTAAAAACAAGAATAAACGTTGCAGTCGGACGCAACCGACTGCGGTATAGTCGATACCTGTAATAAAACCGGTAAAAAAAGGCCTGATTGCAAAGTGGAACGGATGCGGCAGGGGTGTATGCTTCCTTTATGGATGTCCGGTGCAAATGGGGATGCAACCAGCTATCTTCCTTTTAAATTTGGTGATTCTAGCTCAAAGTTTGGGTAGGTAAAGGGGGGCGCTGGAAATCTTTGTGAATGTCAATTACTCTCTGTCTTCCAAATTTGATACATCTAGCCTAAAGTTTGTAAACGGTGTAGGAAGCGATGGCTGGCGGTATGTTTGGGCATATAAAGTGCATAACTTGGCCCCAAATTTGGTGGCTCTAGCTCAAAAACTGTGAAAGATTTAGGCGTTGTTTTTATACTCGATACCGAAGGTAAAGAGTATATTGGGTTTGTGCAATGTCCGTCATGGTGTCTGTCCGTCTGTCCGTCCGTATGTTCGCAACTTTTTTCCACACCCTTCAAGTTAGAGACTTCAAACTTTGCAAATCTCTTTATCTATGGCATAGTAAATTAAAGTGTCAAGATTGGAGCTCTACGATAACTAGGGGGCTGGCAAATCGATAAACTCGATAACGCAAAATCGATAGATCCAGCTATTTCGCAAGCCCTTACAGCTAGAACTACCAAATTTGAGGAAAAAATAGCTACTACCAACTCCCAAAAAACTGCATCAAAAATTTTGGAGCCACGCTTACCCATACCGCCTCCAGCCCCCCCGCAGTTTAACCCCAAGAATGCCCATATCTTCTACAGTTTTTGAGCTAGAGTCACCAAATTCTGTTTGAGGATAGCAATTGACATCATAAATAGATCTACAGCAAAAGATTGGATGCCACGCCCCCCCCTTACCAACCCCAGCCCCCTTCCCACAAATTTTACTATTTTTGAGCTAGAGTCACCAAATTTGGGAAGAAGATAGATTTTTGGCATCCCCATCTGCACCAGACAATCTTTGAGGCAGCCTACACTCCTGCCGTATCCACACACCATTGCAATCAGCTCTCTTTTAATCTGTTTTACTACTGGTATCGAGTATACCGCAGTCGGGTCCGTCCGACTGCAACGTTTCTACTTGTTTTTTCTAAATTTGGGGGCTGGGGCGATGCAGATTTTCGGAAGCTAATAAAAATTAATGCCAGTTAATAACACTGTGAAAGATATAGGCGTTTTTATTTTAAACTGCGGGGGGTTGGGGCGGAATGGCTATGCGTAGCTCGAACATGTTTGATGCAGTACTTTGGTGGTATCGCATGTCCTTACAGATAGAACTACCAAATTTGGGGAGAATATAGCTTAATCAATCCCATAAAAAACTGCATAGCTACCAAATAAAAGATCCACACAAGTTCCGAAATTGTATTCAGTATTGTATTTGTCGATATCGTTTGCCGCCGACACATAAAAAGGAAAAATATCAGAAATAACAAAAATCTCGGCAAGCAGGCCCAGCAAGAAATGTATGTATCAATCGCTTGCATACATATACTTACATTTATATACCTATTTTGGTTGTCGTCCGATAGACGACGAGCGCAAGTGCAATTGAAAAAAAAAAGTCTGTAAATGCTATTCGCTTTCGCGCTCGCTCATAATTACTGAAGCGATGGCAAAACAAGGCAAAACCAAGAGGAGTTCCCAGCTCGAACACATGAGAAAGAGGTTTTACTGCCAATTGCAATATCTTGTAATTCGGTTATCTTTGGTTCTACCCCTTTACAACGCTTTTTGAGGACGGACAAATACCATGGCGGAAAGTGCACTAAACCAATTATTTTCTACCTTTGTTATAGTGTATATAAAATGTGTGTGTCAGCTCCGACGCACGACTGGAGTTTACTTCTTCAGATTGACTGCCTAAATAGGCACAAAAGCCTACTAGTCTAAGAAAAAGATTAAAAGATTAATACGATATCAAATCGTTAATAAACGAATCAATGAAAATACTAAAATGGTATATATATTTTTATTCTATTTGCATTTATTTTATACATCTAACATATAAACAATAACAAAAGTTTATGTTGACAGATTATTATTCTATAATTATCATCTAAGCTTATATTACAATTTCTAAAATTAATTTGATCAATAGCGTCGTTATTATTAATTACTGTGACAAGAGGCTTATGGTAACTAAAATACGACACATGAACGTTGGTAGATATGTGGGTTAAAAATCTTGAAAATACGGCATCAATGGTTGTACCATACCTCGATGTCCCTAATGTTCTTTCGGAAATAATATCTAAATTGAGTTCAGATTTTAAAAACTGTATTAATCTCAATCCATCATCATTATTAAAGTTGATATTAAAATCGCCGCTTAGTATTATCGGAAGTACATGATACTGTTTTTATACCCTGAACCCATAAAATGGGTAAATCAGGGTATAATGGTTTTGTGCAAAAGTATGTAACAGGCAGAAGGAAGCATCTCCGACCCCATAAAGTATATATATTCTTGATCAGTATCAATAGCCGAGTCGATATGGCCATGTCCGTCTGTCCGTCCGTCTGTCCGTCTGTCCGTCTGTATGAACGCGTAGATCTCAGAGACTACAAGAGCTAGAGACTTTGAATATAAGTTCTCCTATACCATAAGCAGAACAAGTTTGCTTCAAATTATCGATAACTTCTCTAGTTTTCGATATACACATAACATTGATAACAAAAAAATATCGAATTTGGAAAATGTTAAAATAGGGGTTGGTGTAATAGGTAACGATGGAACTTTTCTCAAAATTTCGTCCAAATCGGTTAAGAAACACCAGAGATATCGTAAAGTTAAGTCAGTTATGAGTTTTGTTTAAAGTAATCATTATTTAAAGCATACTTTTAGGACGCAAGGACAGCAACTGGGTTCAGGGTATATTCTGGTCGGGCTAACCCGACTAGAGCCTTCTTACTTGTTTATTGAAGCAATTTCTCAATTGTTTACTAAGCGACAACTTACGCAAATGAAAATATGCCATTATTTGCAAATACATTGTTGAACAACATACCCACAATAGCACTTATATTTTATAAGGGTATCCAACATTCGTCATGCACTAGACTTCACAAAAACGTAACGAAATTTGTTCAGTTGATTTCACTCCTCATATTTTTTTCATACAGGGCTACTTATATGCAAATCGATTCTTAAGGAGTAAACTCCAAAATCTCAATAGCTCGCGTCCGAATGACACGTTCCCTTTTAAATTTTATTTTAACTTTTACTTAGGGACTTTGATGCTGCAGAAACTGTTAAAGACAAAGTAAACAAACTTTTGGATGTCAAGGGCGTGAGAGGCCTTAGCAAGCTCATGAAAGAAATTGCTGTAACTGCATCTTCAGGAAAACATGATAACGAACTGATTGGCCGAGCAGCGATTTCACTGAAGGTACAGTAATTTTTAAATAATGGAAATAAAATAAAATTTCACAAAAGCATACAAAAAATGTTAAAAATTTTATTTAAAAAAGAAAACGAAACAAGTAATAACGTTAAAGTCACCGTTCATCCGACTGTGTAAAGCTCTTATACTATAATTTAAACGATTGTGCATGTTTTGATTCTACTAACTCTATCTTTCTACTTACTTTCGTGACTCACCCACCAAAACCAGCACCTTTCGCCAAGCATATTGTTTTCAACATTTTGTTGGTTTGGCTATGCACTACAATCATTGGCACCGGTGTGCGCTCAGCCTTAAGAGACTATAAGGCTTTAAGAGAGAGTGAAGAATCGGCTAATGACACTTTGTTTTACAGGCATTTCCTCAACTACCATTATATTCTGCCACCTGCTTTGAGTTGAAGTATAACACAGACGGTAGCTACCGACTTCAACGATCGAAATTGTTTTTATCGATTTGCTGATATTCATTATATGTTCTTAGTCCATTCCAGTTTCTGGACTCACTGTTTGGAAAATCTGGAAAAAGGAAACAAATCAAAAAGCCGCGGATCGGTGTTGGTTAACATTACCCTTAGTGCAGAGAAAAACAAAAACGTTGCGTGCCAAGAACATAAGCACCTTTTAAAATTGTTACTTATAAACGAGCTGGACACATCCCAAGTGACTAACTTTTGGTGGAGCGGTAAATTTAGCCCGATGGCTGAAGCTGTTAGAACCCAACACGCCGTTCAAAGTGGGCTCTCTTCTTTTGATTGCGCGCTTTGTCAATTGCACGCATACAGTACCGTTCATGAGACCCACAAACTGAGTTTTGTACTCTTTAATTCTATACTCGATATTGTGGTTCCAGTATTAAGCTGTTTGCAGAATGATTCTGAAGACGTAAAAACCTTTTGGGACGGTATAAAGAGATTATTGCCATCATGCTTTTTGGTACTAAGAAAACTAAGATCTAAAAATGTTAGTGACAACAAAATACTTAAAGCTCTCAGTGAGGTACTTGATATTTTTTCAAAGCTAAAATCTTTTGATATACCAAACACAATTGAAATATTTCCCAAGACTGTTTATGGCTGGTTAGAAAAACCTGAAATTGAGTCGTACAATTTTGATACCGTCATAGTTGAATCTTTAAATAGCGGCGCGAAAGAGTGGATGGAATATATTATTGAAGGTAGCCAAAAAATAAAAGATAATGAGTCTGATGAGGATACATTGCAGTATGTTATTAAAATAGTACAAATGATTCGCTCAGATCTCCAGCGTGCTGTGGAGTATTTTGACAAATTGTTTTATCAGTAAGTATTACAGTGTAATAAATAATTTAAAATAAATATTAATTACACTATGCAGCGTAATATTGTGTCAGACGTCTCAGTTAACTAAAATCAGATGTTTTCAAGTCCATGCCAATCCCTGCAGCCCGCCTTTTTAAATTGGTTAAATCGTTTAAGTCGGACGCAACCCACTGCGGTATACTCAGATTCCTGTATAAAAACGGGTACCCCATACAGTGTATACGTTCTTGATCAGCATAAATCGCAGAGTCAATTTTGCCATGTCAATTTGCCAGTCCGTCTGTATTAGCGAGGCGATCTCGTAAACTCGAGATTTAAAGAAATAACACAATATGTGCGTTTTGTCGCCAGCAAAGCTAAAAACAAAGAGGAATTATTTTAAAATTACACGAAAAGGAAACAACTGGTGAATCTTTCGCTAACAAGAGCAAGAAAGCAACAATAAGGCTCAAAGCAGAAGCAGCAGCAGGCGTTCAGTTTGTAAAGGTGACAATAGTTAAAGCATTGAATAGCGAAAATTTCAAAACTAATGCTACTGCGACCTAAAATTTAAAATAACTGATAATGGCACTTATACAAGCATTTTTGCTTTCATACTCAAGCTAACAAGTTACGGTAGTAAATTAAGTTTATTAAACAATTGCTTTCAAAATTATATATCCTAATTCTAAAATTTTTGTTTTCAGTAAAATACGCATCAACTATTCCACCATACTTTTTCTATACTATGATGTAAAATTGATGGAAATTAGTAAACCAATAGTTAAAAATGTTTGCTCCAACATTAAAATGTTAGATGTTCCCGACGATCAGTTTGAGTATTTACCGAACATTAATAACGTGAACATGGGGACAACATTATTTGAAGTTTATTTGGTGTTAAAACGATACAATAAATTATGTAAAAACATAAAACAAAATAATATACTTGCCGTCATAATAAATGTTCTAAAATTTTTTTAAGGACTTTCGCTCTGTCCCAATTACAGTTTACAGATGACGGATTTTTATCAATGGTTTGAAAGGGGTGTAGCCCATTGGCTTGATATTTCAATCATAAAAGCTCTAAATCGCATTCAGAAAGCTATAGACTTGGACCAACTCCAGGCTGTTGATGAAACGGTGAAATATACTTCATCAGCAGTGGACACTTTAGCGATTTTCTACCAGATAAAAATTTTTTGGCAACAATTGGACTGGCCAGAAATTGAAGGGTCGTACACATTTATAGCAAAAATTATAAACGTAAGAAACCGAAAAAATTTTTTTTATATATTTAGTTTTTTCATTAATTTTATCCAACAGGATATATGCCGATGTTGCATTTTTTATGCACAGCGCATGTCACGCCGCGTGGAAAACATATCGAATGCAGAAGAGAATGGAGAAGTATTTGGTAAGTACTTATGGTTAAAAAAAAATTTTTTAAATATATTTTTTACGTGATGTTTTTATACTAGTTTTATCAGATAAATGGTGTTTAGCTATTAACAACATGGACTACATTCGTCAAAGCTTACCTTCATTTATAAAGGTATGATTAAACAATATAAAATAAAACAAGTAGAAACGTTGCAGTCGGACGCAACCGACTGCGGTATACTCGATACCAGTAATAAAACCGATATAAAGAGACCTGATTGCAATAGGGTGCGGATACGTCAGGGGTGTACGCTGCCTCAAAGATTGTCTGGTGCAGATGGGGATGCTAAAAAGCTATCTCCCTTCAAATTTGGTGACTCTAGCTCAAAGTTTGTTAACGGTATTGAAAGGGTGACTGGGGGCGCTATGGTCTGTGTGATCTGTGTATCATGTCAATTGCTATCCTCATACCAAATTTCGTGACTCTAGCTCAAAGTAAGTGAAAGTTGGTGGAAGGGGGGCTGGGGCGGTATGTGTGGGGGGTGGCATCCAAATTTTTCCGTATTCTTCATCAACAATCTTGCCACCAAATTAAGTGGCTTAAGTTGAAAAGCTGTGCAAGATATAAGCGTTTTTGATTTAAAAATGCAGAAGCTGGGGAACTTGGGGAGCGTAGCTCCAAAACTTTTTGTTTTTTGACTCTAGAGCAAACACTGTGGAAGATACACGCATTCCCTTTTTTAGCGAAGTGTTGGGGTGGTTGGGGACGGCTAGGGAAGTGTGGATGTGCGTGACATCTAAAGTTAAAATGAATTTGGTTTGGGGTTGTCAACACCTATCTTGGTACCAAATTTGGTGGCTCTAGCTCAAAAACTGTAGAAGATATAGGTATTTTTGGTTTTAAACTGCGGGGTCTGGGGGCGGAATGGATGGGCGTGATTGATTTTGTGTTATCGAATTTATCGATCTGCCAGCCCCCTAGTTATCTTAGAACCCCAATCTTGACACTATGACTATGCCATAGATAATGATATTTGCAAAGTTTCAATTCTCTAGCTTGAAGGGTGTGGAAAAAAGTTGCGTTTATACAGACGGACAGAAGGACAGACGGACAGACACCCTGACGGATATTGCACAAACCCAATACACTCTTTACCTTCGGAATCGAGTATAAAAAAGAGTATTACAAGAGTTAGATAATCGTCCATGCATACGGAAAATACAGTCACAGCTGAACGAACGCAACTGACTTTGTTATGCACTGATTCCAGTATAAAACCAGTTAAAAACAGATACCAAGCTTAATTAGACTATATTAAACTGTGGAAAGTTTAGGTATGTCCGATTTTAAAAGGGGTAGGGCTGGTTGCAGTGTTCTGATAATATATGTATATGAGCTATTTTCATCCCTTTGTCAAGAACGAGTTTAAAGAAAGCCTCAATTGCACGATCTTCGGCTTCAAAGACGATGGGACGTATCCCATTGCGATCGGACCAACTCATTGATCCATTTTGGATCCGTCAGTGAAACCCTGGAAGCTCCTGTGATCACTGAGGTTCATATCATGACAACACGAGTAATGCATTGAAATAGATTTTAGCTGACTAGATTTCTTTTGCCTTTCACGTTTTAGTCAATAGCTTATCCCCCTGACGAGTAAAGCTGCTCTGAGGCAGCCATCCTTTTTAAGTCCTGGATTTATCATTCGAAACTTTTTGATGTGTTAACATCTATAGGCACTGGTACCCATTTGTGCCATTTGATAATACATGCAAACAATGCAGCGTGCCGCGCTGTAACGTGCTCGACCGACGAACAAATTTAGAGTGCCGTCGTGGACCGACTGCAGAATTTCATAAACATATTCATCTGATTATGATTGTATTGGTGTAGCGGCAGAGAATAACTGTAAAATACAAAGTCTTGCTAACGATGTGTCCAAGTTGGAAGGGTAGTATAAACTTAATATGAACTTTGTGCAATTGAATAGCAAAACTTGAGATTCTTTAATATAATTTCAATTCTACATGTTTGTTTATATTCTAGCATTGTTTATTGTTTATATTCTAGCATAAAAATATATATATTAAAATCAAATATTAGTGTTCTCATTGACAGTTATTGAATATTGGTTCAAGGGATATTTTTTCTTTGTGCAGCTTGTGCGTCTCAGCTACGACAAGCCAGCACGTTGTTGTTTTGTTCAGTTTCCCTTTGCGTTCAGCGCCCCGTCGACTAAAGGAGAGGTGGCGGGTCAGCGGACAGCAAGAACAGTAAAAAGTTGTTGGTACATATTGTATGCAAGTGCGATTGATACATATATTTCTTGCTGGGCCTGCTTGCCGAGGTTTTTGTTATTTTTGATATTTTTCCTTTTACATATGTACCAATGCTACTGAATACACTTTCGTAATTTGTGTACATCTTTGCATAACGGTATGGCAAGGATTGTTAGAAAGTGTCACATGGTAAAATATGGGAAGAGTATGTATGATCAGCAATAGCAAAACTGATATTTGACTGCCTTGGAAGACAAAATCTTGTTTTCTTACTCAAGCTCAATAATGGGGGAAGGAAAATAGTTTTGTGGACAAGTGTTTGCAGAAGCCTAGTTTTTAGCTCAAAATACTTGGTTCACTAGGTGCATATCAGTTGCTAGTGGTCTTTGCACATTTCGCTCAATATGTCCAATATACATATGCATCAGTTGCAAACACTAACGCGTCAACATCGGCAGCATTAGCTAAAATTTGCAACCACAAAAAAGAATTCGCTCACCGTTGCCACTGTTCCAGAGAACAGGTCCTTTCATTGTGTCTTCTTTTGGAGGTTTCACTTTGTCAAGTAATTATTCCATAACATTGCCTTGTTTGATCAATAATTATCATATTTTTTATTTGTTGTCAAGTGTGAGCGATATCTGTAAAGTATCAAGTTGTTTGTTTTATGTGATTCGATGGGCTTTGCATATCGCTTCGAGGTGTAAAATGGTGCAGGTGACAATAGAGTTCTACCTGACGCCCCTGATATTGGTGCCTGTGCTAAAATTGTCGTCCGATTGTCGCAATCAATACCAAATTATAAGAATTACATCTTACTTTTTGAAAATTTTTATACAACTATACCCTTATGGGTAGGCCAGAGGAATTTAAAGCTAAGGTACTGTAAGAGCGAACAGAATACCCTGCTGTAAGTTTCCTTTAGACAAAGACATACATGCACGAGAAAGAGGGTATTCAGAAGGTTATATAAGAAGTGCTTACGGCATTGATATTATCAGCGTAATTTGGAAAGATAACAAAGCCGTTAAATTGATATCGACATATGTTGGCAGAGAGCGATTTGCACGAGTGGCTGAAACTGAACACCCTTCCAAGGCGACAAGATATGATCGCAAAACGAAGCTTTATATTAGTGTGGACTGCCCTCAGATCATCAAGGAATATAACGCACATATGGGAGGAGTTGATCTCTTGGATGGGCTAATAGGACGATACCACATACGGGCAAAAAGGCGAAACCAAATGAGTAAATGATTTTACCACTTAGTGGATAGGGCAGCTACAAATGCTTATGTCATGTATCGTCGAGAGCAGGCTGTAAAAAAAAAGATTCAACACATATATCAGAGGATAAGTAGCTAAAGTTACCCAATTTTCGGAATGAAATTGCAAAAGGTTTGGTCAAGTATTCTAAAAAACGACCTGTAGGCAGAAAAAGACGAAAAACTACCCCAAAACCTCTCAACCAAATTGGACAAAAGGCGAAACATCTTAATGCTGATGTAAGATTTATGCATTACCCGCAATGGTTGCCCTAAGATACTAAAAAAATTAAGATCAATCTGTGCAAAACGTCATAGACGCAATGTATTTGGAAAAAATGTAACTTAAATTTATGCTGTTCTGCTTCAAAAAATTTGTTTTACCGATTATAATTACAAACTAACTAATTACAAAATAATAAAAAACACTCTAATCTACTGAACGGTTAAGGCTGCTCTGAGGCTGCCTTTCTTAATTTTTATCTCTCGGCGAAGTCCGATTCAAAATAGAACATTTGACTTCACTTTACGTTTTCTACCATCGTTTTTAAAATATATAGAAATTATGCGCAAATTCTGTCCATTAGATCAATTTTAACTGTTAGAGGGTTATGGTGCTTCAAATGTTCTATAGGTATAGTGACTGCCTATGGGCGAATTTTTCAATGTCCGGTTAAAGTCGCAGTTAATTAAACTCAATGGAAACTTAACCTTATTTAATAAAATGCTCCCGCATTAATGGTGCTGCGAACCTAACGAATCAGCTGTTTTTTTTTTATTTTAATACTCGCTACCGAAGGTAAAGAGTATATTGGGTTTGTGCAATGTGCGTCATGGTGTCCATCCGTCTGTATGAAAGCCACTTTTCTCCACACACTTCAAGCTAGAGACTTGAAACTTTGCAAAAACCTTTATTTATTCCCGGGACAGATAAAGTGTGAGGATTGGCTCGCAAATCAATAACTTCGATAACTCAAAATCGATAAATCCACATATTTCGCACGCCATTACATAGTACGTTTATGCCTGCAAAAAAGCATGATTTCAGATCGTGATTTTTTTTAAATATACAGGCATAAACAAAAAATCATGATTTTTTCTACACACGTATTTTGACTATGATTTTTTGTGGAAAACAGTCTGGCAACGCTACTGTGTAAAATAAGCTGTCCAGCACTGAAGAAGAAAAACGTTAAAAATGGAAAACAATAAAAGCCACTGGACTTCTGCGGAGACGAACGAGCTCCTTAGCATAACTTAAGAAGATAATGTGCTATTGCAGCTAGACGGCAAAACGAAAAGAAAAAATATAATATGCAAAAGCTGCCAGCTCATTTTTTAATTTTCATAGGTGGCACCCCCCCTCAGCATAATCGTGATATTTATAAAATTGCATAAACAGGCGTATTTTAAAAAGTGTGATTTGAAAAAAATCATGATACAGCAAGCATAAACGTACTCACAGTAAAATTGGTTACCGAAATTGGTGAGAAGATGACAATTAACAATTCCCAAAAAACTGTATCAAAAATTTTGGAGCAACGGCCACCCATTTGGAAAATAGCAACTAACGACCCCCAATGATCTGAATATAACATTTGGATGCCACCGCAACCCATACTGCCATCAGCAGACCCCTTTTCCCTACCTTTAACTAGTTTTGAGCTAAGCACTTAATTTGGTGGGAGGATAGAAATTGACATCCCACAAAGATCTGCAGCAAAAATTTGGATACCATCCCCCCCCCCCCCTCCAAAATATTTTGAACTATTCTTTAAGGAACTAAACTTTTTTAAACTTATCTTAAAGGAACTCGGAACTGATGTAGTAATTAAACGCATTGGAGAATATAGAACGAAGCTAGAGGCTGAACGGTGCGGTGACACTATTAAAGCTGTTATTGATAATGCCGCTGATACACAACGAAATCAAATCGTCGAACTAATAGAGCGTGTTGTCCTCAAAATGTCTCCAGCAATTCGTAGATTTTTAACTGAAGGAGCAGAGGTACTGCATAAAGATTCAAATTCTATGGAAAGGCTGATGGTGTACTTAGAACGGTCATTAAAAACCCTTTATGATGCTCTTAATAAAGTTAACTTTGAAAGGATATTTGAAGGAATTTGGTCAGAAATATCAGTTATAATGTACGATCTTATTCAATATAATCTTGATGTGAGTATGCCTAAGAAATAATAACTCTTATCACTACATAATTTTAAAAAATTTTTTAGAAACGCCGTCCGCTAGCTTTTTTTCAAAATTTAAGGGAAACTCTTTGTAATATGATATCATGCTTTAAGATAGGTGAAGCTTTGCAATCTGATTGTAAAATTTTATCGCAGATTGAAAACACACTAAAGTTGCACGCCTCCGAAACTTCTGAGCTTATCCATCAATATTATCTCGAACGGTTTATGTATCAAAAACAAAAATCAACATCGGAACTCGGGCAACTTACAGTTTGCGCTCAGTTTTCCGAAACCGGATTATTAGAGAGTATATTCCACTATAAAAACAACATAGAATTTAATGTATTTTTAATTTCAGCTGGAAATATTAAATGCTCGTAATTTAGTTTCTATGGATAAGAATGGGCTTTTTGATTTGTGAGGAAATATAGCGCATCACAAATGACGCGCTGGAGCAGATCAGCAACCGGACCTGCGTTGCGGCGAAAACACAGGCTGTCTCGCTTTGACACAGGATGTCAGCGTTAAAGTCTATGTTTGGCTCATGGAAGTCATAAAAACACGTACCGTTAATGTCGCAGCAGAGAGTCGTTGGTGTGCGAGCGGTGCACTCAGAGGATCAAGGGATCACCGTCACACCAACGGAAGGCGTGATCGGCAACAACCAGGAACCGTTGTTGCTAGGCAGAAACTTCTAGAAAAACGATCACGCCACCTTTGCCCTTGGCGCGACATTGACAACGCTGACAGGCCCAGGTCCAGCGAGGCAGCAGAAAGTATAAAAGGAGCCTTTCGCCACAGGTCTGGGTCGCAATCGAAAACCGAAAGTAAAACTGAGAACGGAGTGAACCGAAAATTAAGAACGGATCGTGAAAACCGACAAGGAGTGCGGAGTTATATCAAAATTTATCAGTGAATCGAGCAAGGACACGCTTGAGCATCGATAGGGAGATATCCTTAAAACTAGCTAATAACTATAAAAACGGTACGGAAAATTAACAAGCCTTGTGGTGTGTTGAAACTGTGCAGCAACCTCTAGCCAAACTGAACACCAGATTAGTGAGCCTGGCGAAAGACAGGTATAGCTAAAGTCAGAGCCTGAGAGTATGAGCGACTACTGGCGATGTCCTTGCGGTGCCAAGAAAGCCATAGTAGAGCCTGGCGAAGATCAGGTCTTGCTAGCTGAAAACCTCGTCGAGTTGGCAAATACTACGTCTGGGCGCAACAGTGCGGCTAAAGCGCCAGCAGTACTAAATAAACAAGAGCCTTGTGCAGTTCCGTACGATAACAAGTAGATAATTAATATATTTAAGTGTATGACAAATTTTATAGCCTAATAGCAGTTTAAAATATATGTATTAAACCATATCAACTCGTGTAATTATTGCCAAAGCCGCCACAAATCTAAATTTGTTGGCACGTTCCCATCACACCGCGAGATTTAGCCCGGCTAAACCCCAGAAACAGACAGCTGGCGCCAAAATGGCGGAATCCGGTCTGGAACAAGAAGGCACTGTGGATTATATGCGACGACAATTCGGAGACTGGATAAGTCAGAATGAAAAACATGTTCCACTTAGCGTTCGCCTCAGCGAACTAGCAAAAATATTTAGCCGACAGTCGCCGCATAAGGAGTTCGACACAGTTCTCACAGGTCCCCGTGGGAATCTACCCGACAGCCACGAAAGCGCAGCCACTCTCGTACACGTGAGCGAGAAAACCTTGCAAATGAGTACCAGAAAGTGGCGATACAGGTCAGGGAGTGGAGCTTTCGCTTTGATGGCATATCGAAGCCACTGGGATTCCTTGAGCAGGTGGAATGCTCAGCCGACACATACGGATTAAATTTAAATTTAATACCGAGGGCAATGCCGGAGCTGCTTAAAGGAATGGCACTCAAAAGGTACATCGCGAACAACAGACACTGGACAAACTGGGTGGATTTCTTCGCAAGTTTTCAGGAATATTTTCATCCAAGAGATTATTTTAAGAATTTGGGAGATGAAGTGCGCAGGCGGTGGCAAGCTGTTGGGGAGCCCTTAACGATTTATATGGTGGAGATGCAAACGCTGTTGAGACCTCTGCGTTTCTTAAAAGAGAAGGAAATCCGCACAATCTATGACAACAGCCTACCAGACTTGCGCGGATACGCACGCCCAAATCAGTTCTCGACCCTTAGAGAACTGATGTAGTTAGCCGAAAAATTCGAGGAAAAGGAAAAAGACAGGGAGAATTTACGATTGCAAAGCGCGAGAGGCAACCACCAACAAGAACAACTGCCCACGCAACCGCAACATCAACACCAACAAGACCATCCACAACAACACCGAGACACACAACAAAGTGGGCGCGACCACAACCAAAGCCGGGCAAATCGCACGCGATTTATGGCTATGGAGGAGCAGAGCCACCACGCCGGAGGAACGGACGGACGGCCAAGTCCAGCACCTAGGCCTCAGACAAATCCTGCCAGAACACTCATAAACAACCGAGGAAGGGCATGTCGCGTGTGTGGGCAAGAGGGACACTGGGCGATAGAGTGTCGAAACCCAATGCTGGAATTTTGTTGGGTTTGTGGTCGCATCGGCCAGCGCACTGCACAGCCCCAAGACGAAGCGGGAAGTTGCAGCCTTTGGACAACTCAATGGCACATCACAGATTACGGAACACAAAATCGTGATGACCGACGACAGGCCCATGAAGCAGCGCTATTTCCCTAAAAATGCAGGCGGAGATCAACCAGAAAGTGGAGGAACTCCTTGCGAAAGGTTGCATCAAGCCATCAAGCAGCCCACACAGCGCACCAATTGTGATGGTGAAAAAAATGTGTGTGTCAGCTCCGACGCACGACTGGAGTTTACTTCTTCAGATTGACTGCCTAAATAGGCACAAAAAGCCTACTAGTCTAAGAAAAAGATTAAAAGATTAATACGATATCAAATCGTTAATAAACGAATCAATGAAAATACTAAAATGGTATATATATTTTTATTCTATTTGCATTTATTTTATACATCTAACATATAACAAATAACAAAAGTTTATGTTGACAGATTATTATTTTATAATTATCATCTAAGCTTATATTACTATTTTAAAAATTAATTCGATCAATAGCGTCGTCGTTATTATTAATTACTGTGACAAGAGGCTCATGGTAACTAAAATACGTCACATGAACGTTGGTAGATATGTGGGTTAAAAATCTTGAAAATACGGCATCAATGGTTGTAACATACCTCGATGTCCCTAATGTTCTTTCGGAAATAATATCTAAATTGAGTTCAGATTTTAAAAACTGTATTAATCTCAATCCATCATCATTATTAAAGTTGATATTAAAATCGCCGCTTAGTATTAGCGAAAGTACATGATACTGTTTTTTTAGTAGATTTGATCCACCTTATGTATAAGCTAACAATTTCTCATGAATGCAACTGATTACATCATCAACCTTTTGATTAACAGAAATATATACTGAGACGACAATAATGTGATTACCGTTAGGCAAAGTACATCTCGCTGCACATATGTCTCCCAAATTTATTTGTGCAGCTTGTGCGTCTCAGCAACGACAAGCCAGCGCGTTGTTGTTTTGTTCAGTTTCCATTGGCGTTCAGCGGGCCGTCGATTAAAGGAGAGGCGGCGGGTCAGCGGACAAGAAGAACGGTAAAAAGTTGTTGGTACATATTGTATGCAAGTGCGATTGATACATATATTTCTTGCTGGGCCTGCTTGCCGAGGTTTTTGTTATTTTTGATATTTTTCCTTTTACATATGTACCAATGCACTACTAAAAACACTTTCGAAATTTGTTCGCAACTTTGCGTAACTGTATGGCAAGGGTTGTTGGAAAGTGTCATAGGGTAAATATTGGGAAGAGTATGAACGAGCAGCAATAGCAAAACTGAAATTTGACTGCCTTGGAAGACAAAATCTTATGTTTTTGTACTTGAAATGAAATTGTGCTACTCGGCCACTTCCAAAATGACAAAACCTTTCGAATTCTGTTTTCGTTTTGTTCGAATACACGCATACCATCACATGCTTGCAACGAATTATAACGGGATTCTTGAATAATGAGAGAATGAACTAGCGAATTTTGGACACACTAATAAAATATTAGTGCAACTGTGGCAACGAAGTTCAATCAATTATTTATAATTGAAGCTATTTTTCAATTGTTAACTTAACGCCAACTTATTCTAATGAAAATATGCAATTATTTGCAAACATATTGTTGAACAAGATATCCACAATAGCATTGAGAAATTGTTTGAGAATTTACCATTCATCGTCCACCACAATTCTGTTTTCGGTTTGTTCGAATACACGCATACACACACATGCTTGCAAAGAATTATAACAGGGTTCTTAAGTAATAAGAGAATGAACTAGCGAACGTTGGATACACTTTCAAAATATAAGTGCTACTGTGGATATGTAGTTCAATCAACTATTTTTTATTGAAGCAATTTCTCAATTGTTAACTAAGCGACAACGTACGCAAATGAAAATATGCCATTATTTGCAAATACATTGTTGAACAACATACCCACAATAGCACTTATATTTTATAAGGGTATCCAACATTCGTCATGCACTAGACTTCACAAAAACGTAACGAAATTTGTTCAGTTGATTTCACTCCTCATATTTTTTTCATACCGGGCTACTTATATGCAAATCGATTCTTAAGGAGTAAACTCAAAAAAAAAAACGGGGAAATTGAGACTATCTGTTGATTTCAGGCAACTAATTACCAGATCAGTAAAAGACGCGTATCCATTGCCAAGGGTGCACCACATTTTGGACCAGCTTCGTTAAACCCATTTCATCACAAGCTTGGACTTAAAAGATGGGTAATGGCAGATACCAATAGATGGAGCAAGATGGCCACTGACAGCATTTACATGTGACTTCTTCAGGAAGGAGTTAAAATATAGTTATAAAGTGGTTGAACTCAATATAAAGTATCAGGCAGGATAGCGCGTTGGGCGCTTGAACTGCAACAATATGATTTTGAGGTCAAATACCGTAAAGGTAAACTTAATGACGTAGCCGATGCACTTTCAAGGCAACCACTGCCAGAGACATGCTGCCGTTTAAAAACCTCACCACAAGGGATAGAGAACAAAAGCGTACACTGCAAATGGATTGAAAAATTAAAGAAGGAAATCGCCCAAAACCCGAAGAAATTCGCGGACTATGTGGAGGAAGCAGGAAACCTGTACAGGCACATTCCACACCGCGCTAGAGGCGGCGATGTTGAGGCTTGAAAGCTATGCGTGCCTAGCGGGAAAAGGAAAAATGTCCTGAAAGAGAACCACGACATAGCCACAGCTGGTCACTTGGGAAGCCGGAAAACAATAGCTCGAGTAGCAATGCGCCACTACTGGCCGGGGTTATACCGGGGTTGCGGCTGGCAAAATGCTGACACAAATCCCAGAAGAGCCGTGGAGTACAGTGTGCGTGGATTTTGTAGGCCCATTGCCCAGGTCAAAACACGGCAACACAATGCTATTGGTGTTCTTTAACAGGTTTTCTGACTGGACCGAGCTGGTACCCCTGAGGAATGCAACCACGGCCACGTTGCAAAAAGGTTTAAGGAAAAGAATTTTGGCACGTTTTGGTGTACCAAAAGTTTTTATTACGTATAACGGAACGGAAATTCACGAGCAAAGCTTTCAAACGCTTTCTTGAGGAATTGGGTTTTCGAATAGGTTCGAAGGAGCTTGGAAAATGCCGCCCAGGATCAGGCACGGCATTATAACCCACGGAGAAGGCAATGGAAACCCTCCGTAGGTGACAAGGTGTGGGTAAAACAACACCACTTGTCTAACGCAGCTGAGGGCTTTGCTGCGAAACTGGCTCCCAAATTTCCCGGACCTGCGACGATTGCAAATTTTATCTCACCAGTGATCTGCAAACTGCAGGGGAAAACTGGCGAGAAGACACGGACAGCGCACATAGGCGTCCTAAACCACACCGGGGTGGAAATGCAAAAGACGGGTTGAGTGGATATTAAAAAAAAATTTTTTCACAAATAAAGGCAAAAACAAAAAAGTTCAACTAATTTTAAAAAAAATTTGAGATTTTTGGAAAATCAATATATAAAAATAAAATTAACACCGCCTGGAAAGAAAAAGGAAACCGATTAATGCTTTTTTTTACATATTTCAAAAATACTCATTTGCCGTTCACGACAACCAGGAAAAATAAAAAAGAAATTAATAATTGATTTTTTTTTTCATTGCCCAAAAAACAAAGTGGTGAATACATACATATTTATAAAAAATAAAATATTATGTATATGGGCACTTCCAGGATGGCGAACGCGACATTCGTACGTCTTAAAATGAATAAAAAATTGGTAATAATTGTGACGAAAAACAGAAGTCGTGTTTGAGTTCATCCTGACAAATACGAAAGTCTGCGAAGTGTGGCGAGTAATTTGGATAAAATTTTTTTTAAACTATAATAAAATAATGTAGAATAACATTTTGTAAAAAATTTTGGTATTCTACTATAATTTTATTTATTTTACAAGCATTTTTAGAAATTTAGAAATCAAAAAATATAATTTCAAAACTTAGAAATATGACAATGATAATAATAATGAGGAATATATGTTTAAAATTTGGCAATATTATTTTTTTTTGAGTATGCTGTTTGATCTACTTGTATTTTAAAATGCTCATTGCAAGAAACATGATGAATTTTTCTTATCCCTGGAACATTTGGCAACTGTTCCCATTTCTCTTTTAAGATTGATGAAATCGCAATTTCACCTTCCTCAACATACATAATGCGAATTCAAAAAACATTGTTTTTCGCGCATTCGTAGAATTCAAATGCATTATGAAGCAAGACATTTTTAGTTTTCCTGATTTGCCAAATTTTTCTTTTTAATACAGCTCCAACCCCATCGACTGCACCCTTGCCATGCGACGATGCAAAATAGTTCCACTCAACTGCTTTGCATTAAAATTCAACTAAAAAATCTGTTAAGCTGTAAAATATAAACTTATTTTTGAATAGCAAACTACTTCCGCCTGAGAACAAAAAAATTTTTTTAAAATGTCCATGATATTTTTTTAGTTCGTTAACAATTTTTGTTAAAAATAAGAAAACTTCAGACTTTTTATGATTCAAGCTATCACTAATTACAGCCAGAGATTCTTTTTTGATTGAAGTCCACGCAACGCAAGTAAAAATTGATTCTTGCTGGTAATTAAAGTGCGCGGCTTGAATTTCATTTTGCAAGACTAATCTATAATTTTCGGCGAAGTCTATCTGTAACACGAGTTCTCCTGGCTTTACATTTGTCTTCACCTCGTCAAAATAATTTTGTTGAGCTCGTTTAACAAAAATGTAGCAATCGCAAGTTAATTTCATGGATGCATTTTTTAGGTACTTATCGCGCTTGACGGGATCTGAGTTAAGTTTTGCTAGATATCGTCGTGATGCTTCTTTATTATTATTTTTACTCATCTGCATAAAAAGTAAGCATATATGGAAAACAATATTTTTTGTTCTAATATTTCGAACTTACGATGGCGAACGCGACAAACTTTAGATTAAAATTAAAACTTTCTCAGATGTGATAACAGACAACTGTTTTTTTTGATGTGTTAACATCTATAGCCACGGGTACACGTTTCTTCCATTTGATAATACATGCAAACAAAGCAGCGTGCAGCTCTGCTAAAAGGGCGTGCCGAACTGTAACGGGCTCGAACTACGAACAAATTTAGCGTGCACTCGTGGACCGACTGCAAAATTTCATATACATATTCATCTGTGTATGACTGTATTGGTGTAGCGGCAGAGAATAACTGTAAAATACAAAGTCTTGCTAACGATGTGTCCAAGTTTATAGGGTAGTATAACTTAATATGAACTTTGTGCAATTGAATAGCAAAACTTGAGATTCTTTAATATAATTTCAATTTTACATGTTTGTTTATATTCTAGCATTGTTTACTGTTTATATTCTAGCATAAACAATATATATATTAAAATCAAATATTAGAGTTTTTATTGACAATTATTGAATATTGGTTCAAGGGGTATTTACTCTTTGTGCAGCTTGTGCGTCTCAGCTACGACAAGCCAGCACGTTGTTGTTTTGTTCAGTTTCCCTTTGCGTTCAGCGGCCCGTCGATTAAAGTGCGTTTGAAACATATATGACCTATGCAAAAATACCCTTTGTACCAATATTAAATAATTTTCAATGAACACTCTAACACTTACATAATTATATGCAAGTTCTTTTATTGGATATGAATACCAAACCTTATTGCTGGAATATAAATAAACATGTAGAATAGAAATAATATTAAAGCTCTCACGTTAAGCTGTAGAATTGCACAAAGTTCATATATGTAAGTCGATCCCGCCCTTCAATAATAGAAAGCAGCGGGTATATTCCAATACGACCCCTTTTACACGATGAACTTTTTGCTTCTGCTGCATTCGTTTGTCGGCAAAGGGGGCAGTGGTGAAACAGCTGCAAGCAATGCTTCATGACATTTTGCTTTGCCCTATTCCGATTACATGTAAACACAGAGTTGCACAGTGTTTGATGTGAATAATAAAATTATCGATACGAAATATCGCACATGCAACTATTGCCGCAATTAGTAAATACATTATTCATTATTGTGGTTTAAAATTATTAATTAAAATGTTTTGGACAAGAGAGTTGATTGAACTGCTGTTAAGTCAATATGAGCAGCACGAACATTTATATAATGTTCGGAGCGATATTTATAAGGACAGGGTAAAGCGCTCCAGCAGTTTGCATTCAATTTGCCAAACCAAACAGGTACAAGCAGCTGTTAACACATCGCTCGTGAGTTCTAACACTCATTAGTTTTTTTTTTGTTAAATTAAGCTCAATTAACTTTCTTTAAATACAAATTTTCATCTAATTCAATCGAGTGGATGAGCAGTAATGAAGAAAAATGCACTTTTGGGCTCGCGAACGTGACACAGGAATAGCATGGGAAAGAAACTCGAAAATTTACCGTTCCTCGATGATTGCCTTATCTCATTTTCTACTTTATATTAGTTAGATGTTCGTACTAAAACCTACAAAAAAGACTGCAACCATAAAACGAATATATAAAAAATTACAACGAAAAGCAAACCAGCAATAAAAGTAGCCAAAAATGAAAAAAACATAAATTTGACTTTCCGTGCAAGTATTTTACAACAAAAAAAAATAAATACGCTAAAAACTCATCATATTCTTTCAATTCAAATATTTCTTTATCAAAATAAAAGAACAAAACATTTGTTTATCAACTTTTAATTTTTGTTTTTGAAAATAGCTACTAACAATCCCGGAAAAACTGCATCAAAAATGTTGGAGCCACGGCCAACCATTCCGCCCCCCCCCCCCCCCGCAGTTTAAAACCAAAAATGCCTATATCTTCTACAGTTTTTGAGCTAGACCCATCAAATTTGGTGCCAAGATAGGAATTGACGATTCATTCATTGGAGTCCCCCAGCCCCGTGCATTTTGAAATAAAAAACACCTATATTTTCACAGCTTCTGATCTAGAGCCGCCATATTTGGTGCCAAGATTGGTGATGAAGAAAACCAAAAAATTTGGATGGCGCCCTCACCCCAGCCCTCCATCCACCATATTCTACTTACTTTGAGCTAGAGTCACCAAATTTGGTATGAGGATAGCAATTAACAACATAAATAGATCTGCTGCACAACTTTGGACGCCACGCCGCCCCCCCCCCCCATACCAGCCCCCAGCCATCCTTTCAGCATATTCTACTGACTTTGAGCTAGAGTCACCAAATTCGGTATGAGAATAGCTATTGACATGATACATAGATCTTCAGAAAAATGTTTATGCCACGCCCCCATACCGCCCCCAGCCCCTACTTTTAACAAACTTTGAGCTAAAGTCACCAAATATAGAAGGAAGATAGCTTTTTGGCATCCCCGTCTGCACCAGACAGTTTTTGAGGCAGCGTACACCCCTGCCGTATCCGCTTCCAATTGCAATCAGGTCTCTTTTTATCGGTTTTACTACTGGCATCGAGTATACCGCAGTCGGGTGCGTCCGACTGCAACGTTTCTACTTGTTTTCTTATGAGTTTGTTATTGTCAGAAGAAGAATATGAAGGAAAAAATTTAAAAAATATTGCCCGGTAATAGGAAGTTTTAAACTGTTTTATATACGTGAACTGTTGCTTAAGAATCCTGTGTCAGTAGGCTGTTTAAAATACATTTCGAGATCTTACACTGTAGTTAGAAATTTTGATATTCAGTCAAGCCAGTTTATTGTGTGCGGAACTTAGAATAATAAGACAAATTGTTTGAAAAGTTGTTTCATTCAAAAATCTGTGCCGAGACCAAAAGAATTCTTTAGAAAAATCCAGCAATTAGACGTACAAGCTTTAGTCGCAGAACTCGCAATGGTGCGAGTCAAAGATATACAAAAGCACATCAAACTGACGAACAACGCGAAGCGAAAAATGAAGTTGAACGGAATCGGGGGATTCGAAATGTTAGATTTAACTCTTATCGAGCTGCATAAAATTATAACGAAGAAATCGAGTAAGGTTCACAGAAATGTCTTCCCAAACATTGTTTAAAATTACACAAATCATGTATGGTTGAGCACTAAAGTTTTATTGGCAGCCAAAAACGTGGATGTTAACGAAATTATTTTCAGATTCAAAACAAAACAGCTGGCGAAATAAAGACATATAAATTGACTGATTCCGATTCTAACCAAAATGATGTCAACTATCTATCAGAATTTTTAAATTCGCTGGAGTTGACTGGATGACCACCTCATAATCTGCAATTAGAAGTCGGATCAGTAATCATTATGTTGCGAAATATAAGCCAGCCACGTTTTTGTAATGGCACCCGACTTGCGGTGAAGATATTAATTAACAACGTCGTCGAAGCCACAATTTTGAAAGGTAAATATACAGGTGAAGACGTTTCGATTCCACGGATTCCTTTGATTTCGAACAACATGGCGTTCGACTTTATTAGCTTTTTCACACTAGAGCACATATCGGGGAACGATAAGATGTGAAATTCGTGTTCACATTGCAACATCTTACATTAAACATCAAGCGTCTTCTTCTACATTTGAAAAAGTTGCGTTTATTTCACCACCTATTTTTTCTCTTAACTAAATATTTATTAAAAGAATAGATACAAGAGATTTAGCTATATCTATAGTTGCTCAACAGCAAAGTATGCGTGTTGATCTTGTTGGCCAATTGGAAGAAGCCTGCAAAGACATTAAGCAAATCCTATATTTGCCTTTGTCGCACTTACTGAGTTCTTTCGGTCTAGAAAAAGGTTACCTTCAGTTTTCATACGAGACAGAAGAAGTATAACTTCAATATAACTTCAAAAAGAATTGAGTAATAATAATTGGTATTAAGCATATTTCGATTTTTTTGTCAAAATAAAAAATTTGGTCACATTAAACAAACACTCAAAATTAAAAGCAACTATTATATATACAAAAGTTGAACCAAAAGTACCCATGGAATGACTAACTGACCGACAATTACAATAATGCCAAAGTTGCTGTACATATGTGAAATACAGCTCATCTATTGCGTGCATCTGGCTACTTAGGTAACAAACATTTCAACATATTTCTACTGCACCCTCAGATAGCCCGACCAGAAGATACCCTGAACCCAGTTGCAGTCCTTGCGTCCGAAATGTATGCTTCAAATTATGTTCACTTTAAACAAAACTCATAGCTGACTTAACTTTACGATATCTCTAATCGATTTGGACGAAATTTTGAGAAAAGTTCTATCGTTACCTATTACACCGATCCCCATTTTTTTATTTTCAAAATTCGATATTTTTTGTTATCGATTCCATGTGTATATCGAAAACCAGAGTAGTTATCGATAATTTGAAGCAAACTTGTTCTGCTTATGGTATAGGAGAACTTATATTCAAAATCTGAAGTCTCCAGCTCTTGTAGTCTCTGAGATCTACGCGTTCATACAGACGGACAGACGGACGGACAGACGGACATGGCCATATCGACTCGGCTATTGATGCTGATCAAGAATATATATACTTTATGGGGTCGGAGATGCTTCCTTCTGCCTGTTACATACTTTTGCACAAAACCATTATACCCTGATTTACCCATTTTATGGGTTCAGGGTATAAAAAGTAACGAATCAAAGTTTTGCATTTAAATAACAGTCAATCAAATTCAACTGTTTAACGACGACACTTACAACTGTCAAGCAAATAAGGGTGCTCACTAGTTTCGTGTGTGGAAAAAATAACTTTCCGAAACACACCTAACAAACAAATATAATTTTAACATAAAAGGATACTTATTCTGTAATACATATCACTCCGACGCAGTGTGGCACCCGTAGAACCAAAAATCAAAATCAAAAATTTCATGTGCACCTACAAAATATTGAATTTTATAAGAAATTTGCCGACGATTAAAAATCTGCTAGTTATAATACAACCAGAAGACATAGCCCTTCAAAGTTGTCTGATTTTCGATGTTACATAAGAATCACAACTTATAGTAATTTGGTCGGATTTGAAATACAATATCTCAAAAACCAGGAAACGAATCATAATTTTTTTAATTTTATCGATAGATCTATTTATAAAGAAAATAATAAAAATAGCTAGCAGCAACACACTCCCAAATGAAGCTGCAATCAATACCAATAGGTTTCACATTTTAGCAGGAAACATTGTAGGGTAGCTTTTCTTAGGTTGAGGTAGCTCAGCCTCTCCAGGGCCACCCTACAAGAAATTTGTATTGTGCCGGGACCGTTCGATTGTGGATATAGGCAAAACGCCGTGGTTAGAAATTGGGTAGCATATGAGTAGAAATGGGGCAACTAAGCGACACCGGTCATCCGGATGGGAGCCTAAGCGCCTTCTGGTGTTGTAATCGCCCCTTCGTCTGTTCCTGCTCCTGGTATTAACCAAAGGCCGCACCAAGTACGGAGACAGGCAAGCGCCGTTTGAGAGCACGCGGGCTGACGCGGTATAAACCAAGCGACCAGCCAACGGAGTCCCAAACGGTGGGCGACTACACGCACTTTTCGCACTTGCACGATTCCTAATAGATTTCTACAATTTAGGACAGCACGTAATTTTTTCCACTTTCATTATAACTATTAGTTTCTCTTTATTCTTAATAATATGCCTCTACTTCCCTGCCTATTTGCACCAGACCGAAGTCGTAAAAGAAAACAAAAACCGCGCAGCCTCGCTTACCCTGGCCCCTCGTGTGAGTATGTTTACTGGCTCCTGATCCTTGCCCCTCTCGAGTGTGTATGTTTGATTGCTCTTGATCCTTGTCTCCTCGTGTGTTGTTTTGCTTGACCCTGATCCTTGTGACTGTTCCTTGCTGGTTCAACTGCGCGTGTAATTTTCCTTGTCGCCGTAGCGATCGCGACTTTACATTTTCGAGGCCTCCGCGTGACTCACTTCGGCGCTTTCTCGTCAGGGCGATCGAGGCCCTTCGCTGCTGAACCCTTTCCAGGCTGAGCTGCTTTTATCGGCGTCGCTGCCCACGCTTCGGCTCGTGCCAGGCTTGGTTCTCGTTCTAGCTGCTGCCATGCGCCGTTGGTTCGCGCCGCTGCTCTCTCTCTCTCTTCGCTGCTTCTGTTTTTGCTGTCGGTGTTGCTTGGCTCGTGCCAGGCCTCTGCTGCCGTTGCTCTGCTGTCGACGTTGCTTTGCTCGTGCCATGCCTCTGCTGCTGTTTTCTCTGCGGCCGACGTTGCTTCTTCTCTCCCTCCAGGTCTCTGCTGCGGTTGTTTTACTTAACTTAACTCCACTCAAGTGGACTAAAACGAAATAGCACAGCTGTGACGTCATAATACCTAAACCCCTTAACCCTAGAAAATGGAACACTTAAAACTAGAAAACTAAGCAAAAATATATGCATTTGTCTTCATGACTCTTAAATGCTATAAAATATAACCGGCATCAGCCATGAATCGGGTTCCGGGAACAGGTACAGCTGCATCGCACTGGGTGTGTCCGGCCACAGCTCTGTGCTAATGTCGTCGAATTGCGACAATCCTCGGGCTGCTTCTGTCTCGTTACCCTCTTCCTCGAATCCCTCGAACCGGCGCTGATACTGGGGAACCCAGCCCCAATCATTTTGCCGCTCTGCTGGCCACTGTCGCCGCGGTTCTTCTGGCTCGTCGTCCTCTACGATGTGGTCGATGTGGTGGTGCTAAGGGCTGTGGGGTATAAACGAGGTTATAACCCTGGGACTATGGACAGACTATGCTCTACAGGACAATAGTCTGGTGCGATATTAAAACTTTGGAAATATCTTAACGTGTAATACTACTAACCAAATCTTATAAACTATGTTATACTAATCCGCCTTGTGAGCGGCCCCTAGTTTACTTGTCGATCCTGGTCGTTTGTCTGTGCTGGGTTGAGCGGATGCTCGTCGTCCTCGCTTTTGTGCTGTTCCTCGTTGTCATGTTGCTGGAAGGCTTTCAAATCCGCTACCCCAGCGGGGCGTCGTTGGCCGGTCTCCGTGTGTCGAACTTTGACTATGTTAGGAGAAATGAACTTGGTTACCTTATATGGGCCCTCGTATCGGGGGGCTAGCTTGGCGGCAAATCCGTCGTTAGCTTTTGATAGCACGTGCTGTTTTACCAATACTAAGTCACCGATGGTTGGCCTCCAATCGCGTCGTCGCCGGTTTTAATAACGGCCCTGTTCCGCCAAAGCTCGCTGTGTGTTATCCCTCGCTGCCTGGAAAATATCGCATAGCTGCTTCGCCCTGGTTTCGGGGTCGGTAGCGATTGTCCCTGATCCTGGTGTGACTTCGTCGTACAAAGCTCCTGGCAGTCTGGGTTCCCGTCCTTGAACCAGGAACGCCGGACTGAATCCTGTTGTGTTAGACACGCTGCTGTTTACTGCCAATGAGATCTCCTGTAGCAGGGTGTCCCAGGTGATATGTGGTCCCTCGATGTATTGGGCAATCATCGTCTTGATTGTTCGATTTGCTCGTTCCGTCGGGTTTTGTTGGGGATTGTATGGTGCAGTGTGTTCCAGTACCATACCAGCCCGCTTAAAAACGCCTTAAATGAGCGACTTGTAAATTGAGTCCCGTCGTCGCAGATGAATTTTCGTGGTATCCCAAACCGGCTGAGAATCCTATCCCGAAAAGCTTTTTCCAAGTATGTTGCAGTGGCCCGGCGTAGAGGTATCAGTTCCACCCACATATCTAGGAAAACGAGTAAAACTGTGTTACCTTGCTTGGACCTCGGCAAAGGTCCAACAAAATCGGCGCAGATGGTGGCGAAAGGCTCGGTTGCTTGTCGTGTTAGCATCTTCCCTGCTGGTTTAGCTTGGTGTTTTCCAGGGAGTGAAATCTTCCTCCGGGGGTCGTTGTCCGAAGTTCCTGTACAATTGCCCGTTCTCCAAGGTATAATCGGGGTATTTCTCTGGTTGTTCTTGTATTTCCTGTGTGCGTCGTCGCATCCATGCGCATGTGCTCTGTTCCTCGATGACTGTCTGTCTCGAGCGGTTGCCGTGACAAGGCGTCTGCGACAACGTTTTGTTGCCCTTTCCGGTAGTGTACGTCGAATTGGAACTGCTGGAGTTCCAGTGCCCATCGTGCGATTCGTCCCGTGGGGTTTTCGATAGTGTTGAGCCACTTGAGGGCTAAGTGGTCCGTCACGACATCAAACCTGTATCCTTCCAAGTAGCAACGTAGTTTCCTAATAGCCTAGACGATCGCTAAGCATTCTTTTTCCGTGGCGTAGTAATTTTCCTCGGCCCTCGATAGTCTTCGACTCACGTAAGCAATGACCCTCTCGCCGTCGGTTTTCTGCTGGGTTAGTACTCCTCCGAGCCCGTAATCGCTAGCGTCCGTATGTAAAGAGAACTTACGAGTAAAATCTGGGCACGCGAGGACGGGTGCCTCGGTTAGTAGCTCCTTGAGTCGTGCAAATGCCTGGTGTTGTTGTGCCCCCCACGCCCATTTTCTGCCTTTCCGAAGTAACTGCGACATCGGTTGTACCACGGCTACGAAACTAGGAACAAATCGCCGGTACCAAAAGGCGAGACCCTGGCATCTTCTAAGTTCTCGTGCACAGGCTGGATCAACGAGCTGCTGTACCGCAGCTACTTTCTCAGGGTCGGTATGTATCCCTTCTACGCTAACGACGTGACCAAGGAACAAAAAACAGGGCATGAAGAAGAAGCACTTCATCCGGTTAAGTCTGAGGTTCGCTTGTCTCAAGCGTTTTAATACTTCTCTGAGGTTCCCGACGTGTTCCTCCAGTGACATCACGATGATGATGATATCATCGAGATATGCGAATGCGTGTGGTTCCATATCCACACCGATAACGCAGTCGAGAGCTCGCAGGAATGTGGCGGGCGCCGAGTGGAGTCCAAATGGCATGACTCGCCATTGGAAAAGCCCTCGTCCTGGTACGGTGAACGCGGTGCATTCATGACTTGCCTTGGACAAGTGTGCTAATATACTTAGCGTTCCGCAGCCTTTCCAAGATAGAATTTATCCTCGGCAGGGGGTATGCATCCGGTACTGATCTGGCGTTGAGTTGGCGAAAGTCCACACACATGCGGGTTTCTCCATTTTTCTTGCCCACCAACACAAAAGGGGCGCTGTGCGGGCTTTTGGAAGGCTCGATGCATCCACGCCGATCATTCCGTCGAATTTTTCTAGTTCCTTTTTTAGAAATTCTTGTACCCATGGTGCTATTGGCTCGGCTGAGCTGGCACTTCCTTTTGCTAAAGTTGCTTCGATTACGCTGGCCAGTGTCGCAAGCGATACTAGTTCCGCCTCGGTCTTCTGGTCTTTGTATCTGCTGCGAAACGGGTTCCGCTGGGTGGCTCTCGGCCGTGCGGCGCCAAGAACGCCTCCCCAGGCCCTGTCTCGTGCCTTGTCTGTCGTGGCTGGCTCGTCTGTCGTAGTGTCAGACGCTTCGCGGATGCAGGCGTTGCCCTTGCTGGTCCTTGTTGCCTCTGCTGGTTGTTTGGCAATCGCCTCGCGGATGCAGGCGTTGCCCTTGCTGGTCTTCGTTGCCTCCGCTGGTGGTTTAGCATTCGCCTCGCGGATGCAGGCGTTGCCCTTGCTGGTCCTCGTTGCCTCTGCTGGTTGTTTGGCAATCGCCTCGCGGATGCAGGCGTTGCCCTTGCTGGTCCTCGTTAGGGCAATAGCTTGCTGCGCCACCCGCTGAGCTACTTCGCTTTCCCTTGGATCGCCATTGTCTGGGTCCCGGCTGATGATGTTCTCGGGTCTTAAGCTGGCCGAGCGATGATTCTCCGCCACTTTGGATCTGCTCAATGGGATTAGCAAATCACCTACCTGTAGCTTGGCATCTATGGCGCCAAAGAAATCCAGGCCGAGCAACATATCGTCGAGCGCCGATGGTAATACTAGCATCAGAATGCTAGCCCGGGATTGACCGAGTTGTACGTCTGCTTGAATTGATCGTGTTAGCTCCATCCTGGTCTCATTTGCTAAAGCTATTATCGTTCTCACTGTTCTTCTGTTAGCCGGGGTCTCGATGAGCTGAGCCTTCCGCTCGCTGAGGAAACTACGCGTGGCCCCCGTGTCCAGCGTAGCTACCATTACTTCAGCCTCGATACTTGTCTCGGCTACAAGCCGGCCATCCCGCGGGCAGATGACACCCGCTAGTCCCAGGACTCTCTCGTCTGCCCTCCCATCTGTCCTGTGTTCGATGAGGGGCGCGGGGCGTTTCCCGTCTCTTTGGCCTGGCAGCAGTCGATGGTCCTCACTCCTCGGTGACCACAATCCCAGCAGAATAAAATGCGAGTTCCACGACATTCTCGGGCAAAGTGTCCTTGTACTCCGCAGTTGCGGCACGCATTGCGCGAGTCCACCGGTTGCTCGTTGTTAGCATTGTATGCTTACCTCGTTTGTCTCCCTCGTTTGGGACCACTGTTGACTGCGATGTGGCCCACTGGGCGCCAAGCTTGGGGCTCGTTGCTACGGTTTCTCGCTTTAGCCCGGTTGCGGATCCAGTCTTGTTCCTAGCCTGCCGTTGCTGCTCTCGTACCCGGGTGACTTCGAAGTTTATCACCAGCTGCGTTAGTTGCTTGAAGGTGCGGAAGTCTATGCGTCGCACGTATAACTGATATTCTGACGGCAGATTTTCATACACTCGCTCTAGTTCCTGCGCTTCCGAATACCCGGCGCGGTTCATCATGAGGCGGATGTCCACGAGATACTGCTTGTATCCCTCATTTTGCCTCTGGTAGCGCATCCTGATCTCGTCCTCCAGTCGCTGGTAGTACCTCGGGGGTAGGAAGAAATCCTAGAATTCCCAACGGAACACGCTCCATGGCTCACCCTGCATGTGACTCGTATGGAACCAGTCCTCGGCGGTACCCTTCAGCAGTTCTGGTACCCCCTGGGCCAAGCTTCGGGTATCGACTCGGTGTGATACTGCTCGTTCCTCCAAACGCTCGATGAATCGCAAGGGATCTGTAGCGCCGTCAAAAGTAACGCCCTAGCGTTGCATACGCTCTACGCCCCTGACTGCAGAAACGTCGCGTTGGTTTTGTAGCATGCCCCTTTCGCTTGCTCGTGCCACGCGCTGCTGTTGGCCAGGCACCGGTATGCTTAGGTATTGCATTCCCAGGCTAGCTGGTTGTCCTGGTGCGAGTTCCTCTGCTTGGTCTTCGTTTCCACTCATAGTAGGCGACGGGCTTCGCGATCGTTGTTGAGCTTCCACCTTGGTGTCGGGAGTCCGTGCTCTTCCGAAGGTAGCCTCGAGTTCCTCCAACCGTGCCTGGATGGTGGTCGAGTGGCCCCCGCGGCTCACAAAGGCAGACATGCGGCCTCGGAGTTCTTCCACGGTGCCCTTACGTTCGAAACCGAACTCATCAGTTTCCAGCTCTGCCTTGCGCCGGTATGCGATCCACGCTACTCCAACCATGCTGCTCTACGTAGCCTGCTTCGTGTCCTTAATCCTGTGCTTTGTTGGTTGTATACTATAGTATCCTGTGCCTTGTCCTGGTTTGTTAGTATCCTTGTTGTGTACTATAGTATCCTTTGCCTTGTCCTGGATTGCTAGTATCCTTGTTATATACAAGTGGTATCCTGCGCCTGGTTCGGGTGGGTTCTAGTATCCTTGTTGTATACTATAGTATCCTGTGTCTTGTCCTGGTTTGCTAGTACCCTTGTTGTATACTAGTGGTATCCTGTGCCTTGTCCTGGATTGCTAGTATCCTTGTTGTATACTAATAGTATCCTGGCCTTGTCCTGGTTTGCTAGTATCCTTGTTGTATACTATAGTATCCTGTGCTGGTTCCGGTTGCCTATTAATAATAAATTCCTGAGCAAATATTTAATACACGATGTTCACTGCTCGATGACTCTGGTTCGACTCAATTCTAGTTGTGTTGTGCAGCTCAATTTATGGGTTTTTTCGTAGGGCCGAACGATCGTAGCCGCGGGTTCACGAGCGCTGCGCTGCTCTGCTCGCCTCTCTCTCGTTTGATATTTGTTGGTGCGATACCCACAAAACCTCTCTCCTGCTCGTTTTCTCTGCTCCTCGTCGTAGTTCTGTGTACCCTGTAGACTCTGCGACCCTAAGAAAATACTTCGTGTCTGCTTACGCCTGCATTCCTCCACCCTGTACCTGTAAACAGCATGTAAAACTGCGCATGTTCTAGCACGTGCCTGGCCCCTCGTGTGCTAAAAGTAAAGAAGTACAAGTTTTCAAGCAATGCCTCCCAAACTGTAACCACGTGCTAGAGTGTGTATGCTTCTGGAAAAACTAGGCAGTTTGCAAAAAAAATGCCGGCACCAGCGTGCAAAATAAAACCTTGACCAATGACTATCAAACTGTGCTCATGCGTTTTTGACTGCACCAGTGTATGCAAAACTGTGCCCACGCGACGGCGCTCGAAAACACTGTGTATTTGTGCATGTGACCAACAAACTCTAAAACTCTGTACGTAAATGCGCAGTATCCAAAAACTGTACCCATGTGCCAGCGTGTGCAGCTGCATAACCAAAAAAATAACCACAGACAAAACTAACGGCGTTTCTCGAACCGTCATAAAATATTAGTGCGCATATTCATGAATATATGCGCCTTTCGTGACCACGCTCTGTCGACACCACTGCTGAAATCCCTAATGAAAAATAACCACACTTTTCTTCACTCTAGCTTTTTACACTATTTCGACGTGACCTTCCAAAATCTAGTAAAAACTAACAATCCCAGAGTCCCTGCTCGGGCGCCACCTGTAAGGTAGCTTATCTTAGGCTGAGGTAGCTCAGCCTCTCCAGGGCCACCCTACAAGAAATTTGTATTGTGCCGGGACCGTTCGATTGTGGATATAGGCAAAACGCCGTGTTTAGAAAAGTGGGTAGCATATGAGTAGAAATGGGGCAACTAAGCGACACCGGTCATCCGGTTGGGAGCCTAAGCGCCTTCTGGTGTTGTAATCGCCCCTTCGTCTGTTCCGACTTGAATGCTCCTGGTATTAACCAAAGGCCGCACCAAGTTCGGAGACAGGCAAGCGCCGTTTGAGAGCACGCGGGCTGACGCGGTATAAACCAAGCGACCAGCCAACGGAGTCCCAAACGGTGGCCGACTACACGCACTTTTCGCACTTGCACGATTCCTAATAGATTTCTACAATTTAGGACAGCACGTAATTTTTTCCACTTTCATTATAACTATTAGTTTCTCTTTATTCTTAATAATATGCCTCTACTTCCCTGCCTATTTGCACCAGACCATAGTCATAAAAGAAAACAAAAACCGCGCAGCCTCGCTTACCCTGGCCCCTCGTGTGAGTATGTTTACTGGCTCCTGATCCTTGCCCCTCTCGAGTGTGTATGTTTGCTTGATCCTTGATCCTTGTCTCCTCGAGTGTTGTTATGCTTGACCCAGATCCTTGTGACTGTTCCTTGCTGGTTCAACTGCGCGTGTAATTTTTCTTGTCGCCGTAGCGATCGCGACTTTACATTTTCGAGGCCTCCGCGTGACTCACTTCGGCGTTTTCTCGTCAGGGCGATCGAGGCCCTTCGCTGCTGAACCCTTTCCAGGCTGAGCTGATTTTATCGGCGTCGCTGCCCACGCTTCGGCTCGTGCCAGGCTTGGTTCTCGTTCTAGCTGCTGCCATGCGCCGTTGGTTCGCGCCGCTGCTCTCTCTCTCTCTCTTCGCTGCTTCTGTTTTTGCTGTCGGTGTTGCTTGGCTCGTGCCAGGCCTCTGCTGCCGTTGCTCTGCTGCCGACGTTGCTTGGCTCGTCCCAGGCCTCTGCTGCTGTTTTCTCTGCGGCCGACGTTGCTTCTTCTCTCCCTCCAGGTCTCGCTGCGGTTGTTTTACTTAACTTAACTCCACTCAAGTGGACTAAAACGAAATAGCACAGCTGTGACGTCGTAATACCTAAACCCCTGAACCCTAGAAAATGGAACACTTAAAACTAGAAAACTAAGCAAAAATATATGCATTTATCTTCATGACTCTTAAATGCTATAAAATAACGACTTAAATCAAACAACTAAGAAATATTTAGAAATATGTACAGCAGTCTTCGTGACTAAAAAATGTGACTCCTCACAACATTGTCAATCTGTCCGCTGAAGCCGTTGGAGTTGACATGAAAAAGCCAAGGCCACCGTAAAACACTGTTTGCTGGTAACCCTCAATTGAAATGAATTGACAGCCTACAAACGAATTTTTGGTTCCAGTTCAAATTCCAGTTGAAGGTACGTTCCGAAAACGTTGAACAGCTGATTGAAAATGGACGAGCATAAACTAAATTGTTTTGTGGAGGAAAGAATTTTTTCTACAATAGAGCAAGCAAATATTTTTAGGGTCCGTCAAAAATCTAAGGCTGATTGGCTATTAATAATTATCAAAACAATGACTAACAGCTGGTTGATAATTTCATGTTCAGGGTAATCCGTATAATTTCATGCACATGTTCATTTTCAGAATCAAGCTAAGTTCACGTTTGGGTAATCGCTTGGTTTTCATGTACAAATTCACGTGCATGTTCAATTAAAATTCATGCGAAAAGAGAGCTTGCAAAAGTATTTCACTTTTTGTTCCGCTATTACCTCCTTGACTGGTTGGATGCTTAAGTCTCTCTGAATGTTTTCGTTTCGAACATACCACTGTGCTCCGGTGATGGTTCTCAAGATCTTCGATTTGGCTTTCTGGAAAATGTTATTGCAAGCATTCCCCAATAACTGGGAACCATAGGTCCAGATTAGATCTTGAGGTGGATGCCGTCGCATTGATATTTTTTTTTTAATCACAAGGAAAGATTCAATAAATAAAAATAAAAAGCATACTAAAAAAAAAAATATATATATATTTCATTGAGAATATTCTGAATATCCTCAGAACTCTGACCATGAAGGGATCAACGCCAATTATTTTCGAGCCATTTGTAGCCGCATTCCGAGGATCGCTTTCAGAGCTTACAAATAACTCTGAACACTTGTTTTTTAGTGTGCCGTCTGTTTCTCTCACAGGAAAACACTTTTTTTCGGTTTTCTTGTTTCTTGTTTCTCTGTTTCGTGTTTTCCAGTGTTTAATGTGGCCTAGTGTGAATTAAATATAATCGGTTGCAATTTCCAGTGCGGCTAGCATTCGCAATGTCGATAAATAAATCACAAGAGCAGTCGCTAAGTATTTGTGGCATAAATCTACATATATGTCGCCTGTTCCTGTGTCGGAATACCAACAAAACTATTTATATACGCGCAAGAAAAAAAAACATTAGAAAAATAAACAATCGAATTAAATAGTAATCGTTAAGACAGGGCAATGTCAGTCACGTGTGTGCTTTTGGGGCAGAATTAGCTAGTGCTATATATATAAATATTATTTCACAAATCGCCAACATAATAAGAGAGACGGGTCAAGAAATGATACACAATTGCCACGCACATATTCAATGGTGCTGTATATGCATACACAGTCAAATTTCAGTTTTTTCTATTGCTGGACATAAATACTCTTTTATGTTTTCAGACACTAGCCAATAATTTTGCCAACTCAACTTCCATACAGTTATGCAAAGATATACACAAATTTCGAAAGTGTATTCAGCTGTGTATTTGTATCGATTTCGTTTGCCGCCGAAACAGAATAGGGAAATTATCAACTATATCAAAAATGTAGAAAAGCAGGACCGGCAAGCGTTGAAACAAACGCACATGCAACTAAATACTAACAGTTTTTACCGATCTTGGTTGTCCGTCAACAGATGGCTCGGGCCATAGAGGGAGCGTTCAAATATTACGTAACGCAATTTTTAAAGATTTTTGACAATTTATTTATTTTAATTGAAAGTGAATTGGTACATAAAAACCAAGCGATTACCCAAACGCGAACTTAGCTTGAGCCTAAAAACGAACATGAACATGAAATTGAACCGTTTACCCTACACATTTTTTTTTACACATATTTATTAATAGCCAAGCAGCCATTATTTTTGCCGGATCACTAAAATATTTGCTTGCTTTATTGTAGTAAAATCTTTTTCCTGCTCCAAACAAATAAGTTTATGCTCGTCCATTTTCAATCAGCTGTTGAACGTTATTGAAACGTAACTTGAACTGAAATATGAACTGGAACTAAGAATTCAATTCAGTTCGAGTTTTGGGTAACCAGCAAATAGTGTTTTACGTTTAGCTGGATTTGCTACTGAACTTGATTTTTTGTGACCATTTTATTTATTTATTAAATATTTTATAATTTCCAACCTATTATTCTCTATTATAAGTACGGAAAATTATTCCAAGCCCCAAATCATTACACCTGCAAATAAATACGTACATATAAGTTTTTCTTGTTTTCTTGTGTTGCTTTTTATGGGCGTAAAATATACAGCAGAGCTGCGTGGCTCAACTGTCTTATTCAGCTGCTTCTCTGTACTAAGAGCATACAAAACAAAGCGAGTGCAAAGCAGCAGACACATCGTGTTATGTTCGTTAGCTAACGAGCAGCAAGACTTCAGCTTATTTGCGGCCGCTAGACCAAGGTATACTTAAGAAGGTAGCCGCACTTGCTCGCTCGCAACTTCTTACTTAAGTGTCAAAATGACATTAGAGAGAGAGAGAGAGAGGGAGAGAGAGAGAGAGAGAGAGAGAGAGAGGCGCCATTGCAATAACACGTAATGTCTGTAGCACAAGAAGTTTTAGACGAAAAAATCGTCCGCGGAGATGCGTCGCTCACAACTGCTGCTAACAGACTAACAATTTAAGAAGTGAAAAGAGAGCGAGAGAGCGAGTAATGCTACCCAAGGCATACTTAAGTATGCCTTGCGCTCAGCGATGCCAACTCAAAATTTGAAAATTACGTAGACTGGCTCCAAAATCTACGTGTTTTTCCGTACCGTAATTTTCCTGAAATATGTAGATCTACTTACATTTTTTTAAATTTAAAAACAATATAAAAATTAATAAAACAATAAATTTTTATATTAACTGTCTGTGTACTTCATTGTTATTAATATCTGTTGACGTTTTAAGTAGATTTGATCCACCTTCTGTATAAGCTAACAATTTCTCATGAATGAAACTGATTACATCATCAACCTTTTGATTAACAGAAATGTATACTGAGACGACAATAATGTGATTACCGTTAGGCAAAGTTTGCAACATCTTCTGCGCTGTCACTTGATAAGTTTTCGATGTCCATTTTTATTTACTATTAAATTTATTCTGTTTTTCTCCACTTTCAATCACAAATAATCACAAATTACAAAGTAAGCGCTGCCAATCTATTTGCAATTTAGCGCTGCCAACCTATCGAAAACGGAATTTAGTGCTGCTAACACAATAAACATTTTCATTTTATTTATATAATTCATATTATATTGATATTAACCATAAATGTTAGTTTTTAGGGTATTTTGCCATTTTTTTTTTAAAAGTACGTAGTTTTAGTCTCTTTACACGTAGACACGTAGATCTCCTTTAAAATACGGAGATCTACGTAAAAAGTCGGAGGGTTGGCATCCCTGCTTGCGCTAGACCTCGCCTGGAGCATGATGGAATAACATAAGGTGGTCACGTCGGCAGCCGAAGTTTTACGAAGTATCCACTTATTTCAGTGTACGTTTGCTTGTTGAAGAGAAAGGTTGTGCGCGGACGTTTTTTTATCTTGTTTATTGACCCTTAAGCGCACACTTATTAATATGAAATATTGCAAATTTTGCTGTAAAGTATATATTTTAAGATTAAGTACCTAAACCACAACATTTCCATTAAGAATCAAAAACAGCGTTTGATTGGTAATTCAAAACTATTAAAAATTAAACTTTAAAAAAAATTCTCGTATTTTATTATAAATGCCATATTAAAACCCTACGGACATGCTAAGGGTTAATCAACAATCACATTGCCGCCTCACTCACACTTAATACGACACTCAATATACTTTGTTCATTTCATTCGCACAGATTGCAAGCATACAATAAGTGGATGGCTGTTTCCGACGGGACCACCTTATGTTATTCCATCATGGCCTGGAGGGCACGCGAGGGTTCGCCACTGTCGATCCAAGTTGCCCACTCTCAGTCATTCTGAACTGAGATATTTTTGCTACCCGCACACATGATACAATTAACAGGGTAGTGTCATCAGGCAGAGCCAGATACCAATAGGGGTTTTCACACGCAACGTTGTTATTCGTTATTCGTTTAAGTTCTACATGTATTTTGTTTTTGTAAATTTAACAAAATGCCGGCTTAACGAATAACACTTAAACGAGCTGACAACCCCGACAAATTACTTGTTATTCGGTAAAACACTAATCAGCTGTTTTTTGCTTTGTGTTTTGTCAGTTGTGTTGCAAAAAAAACTAATGAGTGTTAGAACTCACGAGCGATGTGTTAACAGCTGCTTGTACCTGTTTGGTTTCTTTATATTAGCATGAAAAAGAAAAGAATAGTTTATTGAATTTAGTTTCCCTTTTATTAGTATAATTTTTATTTCATGAGGCTTTTTATGCAGTGATCTGTGTAAATGCAACTCTGGTTTAAATTTATGGTCGATAAACATTAATCGTTGCCATCGATTGTTTTATTTGTTAACAAATGATTATTGATTGAGAGAGAAACAAGTAAATAAAATGGATTTAGCAAAAGAACTTTTGAGTGCGACAGGTATGGCGGTTGAGGCATTGGATTTTGGGGTCTTTCACCTTCAACGTTTCGCAAATTGAATGCAAACTGCTGGAGCGCTTTACCCTGTCCTTATAAATATCGCTCCGAACATTATATAAATGTTCGTGCTGCTCATATTGACTTAACAGCAGTTCAATCAACTCTCTTGTCCAAAACATTTTAATTAATAATTTTAAACCACAATAATGAATAATGTATTTACTAATTGCGGCAATAGTTGCATGTGCGATATTTCGTATCGATAATTTTATTATTCACATCAAACACTGTGCAACTCTGTGTTTACATGTAATCGGAATAGGGCAAAGCAAAATGTCATGAAGCATTGCTTGCAGCTGTTTCACCACTGCCCCCTTTGCCGACAAACGAATGCAGCAGAAGCAAAAAGTTCATCGTGTAAAAGGGGTCGTATTGGAATATACCCGCTGCTTTCTATTATTGAAGGGCGGGATCGACTTACATATATGAACTTTGTGCAATTCTACAGCTTAACGTGAGAGCTTTAATATTATTTCTATTCTACATGTTTATTTATATTCCAGCAATAAGGTTTGGTATTCATATCCAATAAAAGAACTTGCATATAATTATGTAAGTGTTAGAGTGTTCATTGAAAATTATTTAATATTGGTACAAAGGGTATTTTTGCATAGGTCATATATGTTTCAAACGCACTTTAATCGACGGGCCGCTGAACGCAAAGGGAAACTGAACAAAACAACAACGTGCTGGCTTGTCGTAGCTGAGACGCACAAGCTGCACAAAGAGTAAATACCCCTTGAACCAATATTCAATAATTGTCAATAAAAACTCTAATATTTGATTTTAATATATATATTGTTTATGCTAGAATATAAACAGTAAACAATGCTAGAATATAAACAAACATGTAAAATTGAAATTATATTAAAGAATCTCAAGTTTTGCTATTCAATTGCACAAAGTTCATATTAAGTTATACTACCCTATAAACTTGGACACATCGTTAGCAAGACTTTGTATTTTACAGTTATTCTCTGCCGCTACACCAATACAGTCATACACAGATGAATATGTATATGAAATTTTGCAGTCGGTCCACGAGTGCACGCTAAATTTGTTCGTAGTTCGAGCCCGTTACAGTTCGGCACGCCCTTTTAGCAGAGCTGCACGCTGCTTTGTTTGCATGTATTATCAAATGGAAGAAACGTGTACCCGTGGCTATAGATGTTAACACATCAATAATTGATTGAAACGTCAAACGCGTTGTCCACTTCATCTTCTTCGTCTTTGCTAAATATATCTGTATGAAGAATATATTAATCATAGATATATTTCAATAATATTACAACTTATATTTACCTTCAATCAACGTTATTCGTTGAATCGTTTTTTCAATCAAATGTTTAATTATTTTAGTTTTCTCACTTTTTTTAGGCATTTTACTCTTTTCGTGTGTTTCTGTGTCTTACTGGCAAATTCAGCTGTGCTGAAAATATTTTAACGATTAACAGCTGACCTTAAAAAACGAGTCTTCACAGTTGGCAACCTTTAACAAATTTAACGAATAACGAATAACAACGTTGCGTGTGAAAACCCCTAATGTATATAAACGTGTGAGTGCGCCAAGTTGCTCTCTTGATTTTACTCTCTTTCCTCTGTTAGGGAATTGTTTTGTAAGTGCGAGTGCATGGTTCATGGTTGAATTATAATTCAGTATAATTCAACCATGTGCGAGTGAGTTAGGTATAAGAAGTGTTTTGTTTGTATCATGATGGAATAACATATGTTATTTTAAGAGAGAGAGAGAGAGAGAGAGAGCTCAATTTTTAGGATCACTAATTAGAAGCAGCGGAACATTGGTGCCTCATATCACTCTTGATTTTCTTCGAATTAAGGGTGACTCAACAATTCCTGTTAAGTCTGAGGTTCTGTATATTATTGAACCGTTGTAGCGTAACGGACATCCAACGTCACTTTTACAAATGAAGAAGACGCTTGATAATATAGGGTTTCCTCACTGGCATTAACATCATCAAATCATCACTGCATCACCGTCTGCATCTTGTTGACAATTTACAATTATAAATTGAGCTCACAAGTGCGTAATATAGATCCGCTTATATTATCAATTTTGGAGAATGACGCTAAGTTGGAGGAGCAAGTAATGCTAAATTTAAGTGGGTCGTCTAGCTCATCGTTAAAAAATACAGAGAGCGTTCGTTGCGTGTGAAAATATGTACTAACGGCAAATCATACTGAAAAATTATGCATTTAATTAAATGAAATTACATTATATAATATAGAATCGGTCTGGAAGTTAAGGTTTTGTTTAGTATAACAATTAAATTCATTTGATTTATAGCGTTTGCCAGTTCCAATTTCAGTCAACAACTGACTAGTGGTGTCATGATGCAGTCATAAAGAGGACAGGGCATTAGATGTTGCAATGTGAACACGAATTTCACATCCCATCGTTCAGACGAGTGAACAGCGCCCGTACCGTAATGCACAAACTTTACTGACCGTAACGACAAATGTTGGAAAATTCACATATTGTGGCGGTAGGTCGATTACTTTCTCTTAAAAACCGGAAAAGCAGCTATTTCGTTGTTTGTTTACATTTTGAAATAATAAATAAATAATCTAGATGGAATCAGAAATGGTAAATGTACTGGCAATAACTTGCGCAACCAACACCAGGTCCAAAACAACTCAAAAGACTTCGCAACTTTTCTTAACAGACCTAAGCCCTGACAGTACGAGAGTAATTGAGTTGAATAAAAATAATGTTATTTAAATTGCATCTTGTTCTGAAATTATTTATTCCTTCTTGAGCAGCATTGACTGCCAAACCAATAATTGTGGCATTGGATCCTGAATTTGGTCAATTTTGTAAAATTTTTTAGAAAAATTTACTAACAGTCTTGTGTTGATGCTTTTTCGTAAATAGGTGCAGACAGCTATTTACGGCAGCAATAACATTTTAACATTTTCATTGTTTAACACTACCGTACGGCCCGTAACTAAAAGAACTGCGTATTGGGTTATGTTATTACTGTACGGCCGGTGTACGGGACCATTTTTTTTATATGAAGTTTTTACGGTACGGGCGCTGTTTTGCAGTCTGCGTATAGGCCTTTAACTAACAGTTGCAACCTCGTAGCGGACAGCCGGAGAATTACGAGTTTCCAGTATTTTGTTTTTTCATTTGTTGAAGCTCCTTCACAGTGTCAAGGTAATGCTATAATTATTGGGTTCTGACCCAACAATGTTACTTAACCAATTATCTTTAAAAAATATATAACCAAATTAAAAATTAACTAATATTAATTTAGAACAATTACAAATACTGAATAAGGCACTAAATTTTAGTGCCAACAAAGTGTTTACACAAAGTCATTATTGCAAATATTTTCTGTTAATTAACTATAATTAATACTTAGTGTGTCCACCGTTGGCTGCTATTACCGCTCCCAAACGTCGTTTCATCGATTCTATAAGCCTTTGAACATATTCCAATGAAATTTTTTGCCATTCGTCCAAGATTATCGCCTTGAGCTCATTTTTATTTTTTGGGTGGCGCTTGGCAATCCGTTTTTTCAAATAAGCCCAAAGATTTTCGATTGGGTTGAGGTCTGGGCTTTGGGCAGGAGTGTCAAACACCTTTTTACAATTGTAAAGCAGCCAGCACCTCATTCAATTTAAATGTTTGCTTGCCATCGTTTATAAACCAAAATGTGTGAGCACTGGCTACCAAATGGGTCCGCAAAATGTTTAAATATTGTTGGGCATCCATAGTATTTTCAATGAAGCACAGATTTCCAACTCCTTTGCTTGAGATGCACCCCCAAACCATTACTGACAGTTTTCCAAACTTTACATTGGGTATAATATTTTTGTTTTCAAGTGCTTTCAACGGCTTCCGCCACACTCTACTGGGTCCATCATGCTAGTATAGCATCATTTTCGATTCATCACAGAACACCACGTCGTCCCAGTACGAATCTGGCTGTTCCACGTAAGTCCTGGCGTTAAACGCCTCTTTACATGCTCAGCCGAAATTAATGGTTTTTTTTCGGGCAGCTCGAGATACAAAGCCGTTTCTTTTAATAGCCTTTCTGACGCATTCACGTGATATGGTGAGGCCACATTATGTCTCAATCTTATTGGCAATCGTTTTGGTCGAAAGAGTTGGATTTTCATTGATCTTTCTGACCATAATTCGCTTTGCCCTCGGAGTTATTAATCGCGGCCGTCCAGTTGACGGCTTCGCTTCCAGCCGTCCCTCGTTTTTTGCGCGGGTTATAATATTGTATACTGTTTATGTGCTGATTGCAAACATTTTTGCATTCTCCGAGGCCGATTTACCCATGGTGGAGTTGTAATACACCAACTGGTTCATGTCAAACGATAACCGTTTTCCTGGCATTTCAAAAACGTATAAAATTCTCCAAATAATGATTAAATTCTACCGACTAATAAAGAAAATTCTTAGAAAAATGCATTACCTATAGCTGCCCGATTTTTATTTTATGAAAAGTAACTGTAAATACGAAAATAGCGACTAAAATAAACCAATATGCCATTGCACGTGTTAGTGATATCAAATCTACATTTGAGTTGTGTATGACAAAGGAGATGCAAATTATTACTATAAGGATGACAAATATTGAAGGTATTCACCGTATTTCGAAAACTTTTCACATTACAAACTTATTTATACATTACTATATAGGTATAAAAATGTTTGGAGAAGTTTGGAAGGAAATTAACCATGCTTCCTTGAATGCATATTTTGGATTGATGTTATTAGCTGGCGTGTATTGCTCTTGTGGTGGAGCAATGTAATGTTTATGTGACGATCTGAAAGGAAGACCCATATTCAAAGCAACAATGTCGCAGCGTAGATTCCAAAATATGAGAGTTTTTCGATTTGACGATAAATCCGATAGGGCGGATCGGCGAGCTCGTGATAAGCTGGCACCTATGGGACAAATGGGCGCATAATTTAAAGATTATGTATAATCCAAACGAATGCGTGAAGATCGATGAGCAGATAGTGGCATATCGTGGAAAATGTCCATTTAGGCAATATATTCCTTCGAAGCCCGCGAAATATGGAATTAAAATTTTGTGCGACTCTAACACCAACCATGCCTGGTCTATGCAAGTGTATATCGGTCGAAATCGTAATTGCGCTCCTTAAAAGAACCAAGGCATGCGAGTGGTACTCGAACTTGCAGAAGAATTCAAAGGCCGAAATATAACTTGCGATAACTTTTTCACCTCATACGATCTTGCTGTTGAACTGCTGAAAAAGAAAATGACAATAGTTGGGACTGTCTGTAAAAATAAGTTGTTTCTACCTCCACGTATTTTGGACAAAGGAAAAAAACCAATCTTTTACTCAGACTTTCTTTTTGAACATAAATATAAGGTAACATTTGTAGCTTATGTTCCAAAAAAAAGTATCGGTGCGTATATGTAATGTTTACCGGCGAACAACAAAAACGCAACTATTCTTAGAGTTACTCGGCTTCGACACACCTGCTTATGCTAATGTTCCGATATACCTCAACGAACAGCTCACAAAAGATAATTACCAAATTTTTAAGTATACGATGCAACTGAAGTGAAGCAAGACGCTTACTTCGGTGTTCTGTCGTCGTGGGCTCGTGCACGTGAAGAGAAGAGAGTCAGACGAAATCATATGCATTGCTCTCTCGACTGCAAGCCGAAAGCTCAACTGAAAATGCACCTGATCTTTTTCGCTCTTAGCAACGTAAGCTTCATATATAATTATCTCTTCTATTATATCTCTCCTTTATCTCTTCTATATCATCAATGTTTTCTCTTAAACTTTTATTGTAATGTTTCTATGTGCTTTAGATTTAGAATTGGATTAATTGATGTGCGCTCGATGATGTTTTTTTCAATTCCATTTTGGTAAACTCAATGTCGTTAGCAAATAACAGTTCCACAACGAACAGCCATGCGTTGGTTAGGGTCTTGTGCAAGAAGGATGGGCTCATGATATGTCATATTAATGCTCAGAGCTTAGTTAAAAAGATTGAAGAGTTTCGTTATTTGTTTTTAAATTCCAATGTTGATGTTATATGTGTTTCCGAAACATGGTTTGTCCCTGATCTTTGTGAATCGACTATTGAATGTAGTGGATATAGTGTGTATCGTTCTGATCGTGTTGGACATGCTGGGGGAGTTGCAATATTTGTGCATCATAGACTGAAATACAAAGTCATCCTCAAGCAGCCGAATGAGAGCTTAATTGAGTATCTCTTCATTGAACTTTTAAATACGAACTGTGTTGCTAAAATGCTTATTGGTTGTTTTTATCGACCCAACAGACATATTGAATACTCCAGGATAATTTATATAAATGCTAATTTATCCCTGACATATACAGGCATCATACTGACTGGAGACTTTAATAGTAACATACTTAAGGAGAAACATCACTTGGCTTAGAGCTTCTTAACTCATCCACACCGACACACTATACTGCTACATCGAATACCTTGATAGATTTATTTTTTGTTAATCATTGTATATGTGTCGTATTGTTTGACCAACTTTCTGTTCCTTTGTTCTCCAAGCATGACCTTTTTTTCCTAGCCTACAACATCTCCCCAAATTACATTGACCAAACTGTGACGTATCGTGACTTTATCAATATTGACTAAACTAGCCTTTAGGAAGAGTGCCAAGGTTCTTCGTTAAACTTAAATTTAATTTACTCACTCCCCTCAGTCGACACCCAAATTAATTATGTGAAATATTGTATTGGCTACCTGTACAATAAATATGTACCACTTAAGTCAAAAAAAGTTAGGCCAAAAACTAAGTCATGGTTTAACAATGACATCAAGTTTGCCATACAAATTAGAAATGAGGCTTTTAAAAAATGGCAACGTGTCAAGACTGATAGACTGTGCACAACATTTAAGTCGCATAGACGAAATGTAAACAAAATGATAAGCAAAGCCAAAAGCCAGTATTATAGCTCAAAATTTAAGAACGCGCTGTCCACCAGTAGCACTTGGAAAGAAATTAAAAGAATGGGGATTGGTAAGGTAACTTCTGTGATGTAGACTTTAATGCTCTAAACAATAAATTCGTAAACCTCAATATTCCTGTTACTTTGTGTAACCCGTATGTGTGTTCCCAGTCATTTAGTAAATGTAGTAATAGTTTTGTCCATTAGAAAAAAAAATCCAACGCCACAGGTTTGGATACTATAAATCCGAAATTTATAAAAATAATTCTACCGCTTATAATTGGTCACATTACCCATGTTTTTAACATAGCGGTCACAACATCCCATTTCCCGGACCAATGGAAAGTTGCCAAAGTATTGCCTATCCCTAAAGCAAATCAAGATTTCAGGCCAATATCAATTCTGCCTTACCTTTCCAAAATTTTTGAACACATACTATTTTCGCAAATAAATTTCTTCCTAAACTCCAATAGACTTCTTAATCAAAAACAATCAAGCTTTCGAATGGGAAGAAGCTGCACAACGGCGCTCCACATGGACAATAGTGAAGTTACATTTTTGACACTCCTTGACTCCTTAAAGCATTTGACACAGTTAACCACGATATACTACTGACGAAGCTTAGTAGGATGTATAATTTTAGTCAAACTGCAACTAAATTACTGTCCACGTATTTGCATAATCGGAGACAAGCCGTTGTTGCCTTAAACAAAATCTCCGACCTGTTGCCAGTCTCACGTGGTGTCCCGCAAGGATCCATTTTAGGACCTCTCCTCTTTACGATATATGTAAATGACCTGCCCAGTGTTTTGTCCAACTGTAATGTTCACTTATATGCTGATGATGTTCAAATGTATGTCAGTCGTCCTATTAGTCTTGTTGCGAAATGTGAATTTATATATACATAGCTGCAGCATTGTTGCAGAAACATTATTTCAACAACTCGCTCTTTCTGGAAATTCACATATACATGCTTACAATAAGTACATAGATCTCTGGCAACATAACGGGATCCTTCTTGTGCGCATTGAAGCGTGGCGTCGTTATTGCCTTTGTTCTTTTTCTCATTCTTTTTCTGTATATGAAAGCGACAAGTTGTGCACATCGAAAAGAATATTTTACAAATATAAATTAAAGTGAATTGCATATTGAAACATAATCATTGTGTGTTTCATTCATCTGCGCATAAATTCCAATAGGTTATGGACCCAGATAATGCTAAAACAACAAATATAATAAAAGGAAATCTTGAACAACAAAAATTGCTGTTTTAAAGTGTGTGTACGGAGACTCCAGTGGTGAAATTAGCAAACATAACCTACATATATACATACATACAGTCTGAAATTATTACTTTTATAAAGACATAGTAAGAGAATTTTATATATTGCAATAGTTAATATTGCTTGTGATTTTTGTGTGTGTTTGAGACTTCTTAAGCCGATTTTTTTTTTTGAGTCTTCTTTGGCCGATTTTTTTTGTTCTGCTAATTTTTTTTTGTCTAGACGCGCGCTGTGTGTGTGTGTGATTACATAGAACTGTGAGGTTGCGTATGTAGTAGTATCAGCACAGCGACATATATTTTTGCGCGTAAGTTCTTGGAACACGAACAAAGAGAGAAAATGCAAAAGGAGAATAAGCAAAAAAATATATGCCCGTTTAGAGGCGAAAAATACTCTGTCTGAAAATTTCGAAAGAGATCGCTTTTAGCAGAAAATGATATTTTATATGTTATTGACAAAAGATCACCAGAAGAGATAAGTGCAGAATGGGCTAAGGCAGAAAGAAGTGCAAAGAATACAATTGTTGAATTTTTAACTGACTCTTTCCTTCATTTCGCAACAAAGGAGGGTACAGCTAAACAAATTTTTGATAGTTTAGACTCAATTTATGAGCGCAAGAGTTTAGCATCTCAGCTCTCTCTCAGAAAGCAACTGTTGACTTTAAAACTAAAATCCGAGATGTCACTAGTAGTGCATTTCAATATGTTTGATGATTTAATTAGTGAATTAATTGCATCCGGTGCTACACTTGAAGAAATGGACAAAGTCTCGCACTTGCTATTAACCTTACCTCCCTCGTATGATGGCGTTGTGACAGCTATAGAAACTCTATCTGAAACAAATTTAACCTAATCTTTTGTTAAAACCCGATTGCTCGACCACGAAATTAAATTAAAAAACAATAGTAAGGACACAAGTGTTAAGGTTTTGCAGGCAGTATCGACAAAAGAAAAAAGGGAAAGTAAGTCAAAAGCTTTTTATGCAAAAGGAGGTACCATCTCAAAGAAATTTAAAACCAATTTTAAAAGCAATTTAAAGTGCCACTTCTGTGGCAAGAAAGGTCATTTTAAGAAAGATTGCTTCAGTTTTAAAAAGAGTCTTCAAAATAATGAAAAAGGGAATCAGGCTCAAGTAGCAACTGCTCAGCCAGACAGAGGCATTGCATTTATGATTAGGCGAGGAATAGTATCAAAAAATATCGAGGATATATCTTTTATATTAGACTCTGGAGCCTCCGACCACATGATTAATAATATGCAAATGTTCGATGACTATGTTCAACTGGAACCGCCAACTGAAATCGCAATCGCTAAATGTGGCGAGTACATTTATGCCACAGCAAAAGGCATAGTTAAACTGAAGAGTAACATGCTGGAAAATATCACTTTGGAAGACGTCTTGTTTTGTGCTGACATTCCTCACAACTTACTCTCGGTGAAAAAGATGCAAGATGCTGGTATGACCATTGAGTTCAATTCAAACGGTGTCAAGGTCTCTAAGAATGACCAAGTTATTATTGATGGTATGTACAAATCTAATGTCCCGTTCCTTGATTTTAAAATAATAAATAATGCACTTTTAAATGGACCAGTTAAAGATAAATATCGTTTATTGCATGAAAGACTAGGTCATATAAGCGAGGGAAAATTTTTAGAAATTATGAGACACAATATGTTTGATGATATAGACCTTTTGAAGAACGTGAAATTTAATAATGAAGTATGTGAAGCCTGTATTAATGGAAAACAAAGTAGACTCTCTTTTGAAAAATTTAAAAACAAAGAATACATTAAAAGGCCATTATTTATAATACATTCTGATGTATGTGGGCCTATAAATAAATAAATAAATAAATAAATAACACCATCTACCATTGATGGAAAGAATTACTACGTAATTTTCGTTGATCAATATACACATTATTCTGTTACATATTTAATGACTCATAAGTCAGATGTGTTTTCATTTTTCAAAGACTTTGTTGCAAAAAGTGAGGCCCATTTCAATGTCAAAGTTGTCAATTTATACATTGATAACGGAAGAGAATATCTGTCAAATGAAATGCGTGATTATTGTGTTGAGAAAGGCATCACTTACCACTTGACTGTCCCACATACTCCGCAATTAAATGGAGTTTCTGAACGGATGATTCGTTCAATAACTGAAAAAGCCAGGGCCATGGTTAGCGGCGCTAAGATTAATAAAAGTTTTTGGGGAGAAGCTGTTTTGACAGCTACATTTCTAATAAATAGGACTCCAAGTACAGCGCTAAAGGTAAAGAAACTCCATATGAAATGTGGCATGATAGGAAACCAAATTTAAAGTATTTGAAAGTATTTGGTGCAACAGTATATGTGCTTAATAAGCTTAAAAAAAGGAAATTTGACGAAAAGTCAATAAAGGGTATTCTTGTTGGGTATATGCCAAACGGATATAAGTTATGGGAAGCTGAATCAAGAAAATTCATAGTGGCTAGAGATGTTGTTGTTGATGAGACTAATATGGTTAATACTAGGACTGTAGTTGATGACTCAAAGTTTCTGAATGAAAGTAAGGAACAGGTAGAAAGTGAAGAGTTACGAACTTCTCAAATAATTTCAGATGAAATTGAAATAAGACGAAGTGAAAGGTTGAAGGATAAGCCACAGGTTCCCTATCGATTAATTGACCGTTGCTTATTAAATGCACATATTTGTTTTAGTGACATTCCCAAGTCTTATGATGAAATTAGAAATCGGAGTGACAAAAATTGCTGGGAAAAAGCTATAAAGGAAGAACTGGATTCTCATTTATATAATGAAACATGGTCTATTGTGCAACGACCACAAGGGAAGAATATAGTTGATTGTAGATGGGTTTTTACTATAAAAACTGATGCATCTGGCAACCCAGCAAAATACAAAGCTAGACTTGTTGCTCGCGGCTTCACTCAAGAATATCTAGTAGATTACGATGAGACTTTTGCTCCAGTTGCTAGAATATCAAGCTTTCGATTCATTCTATCCTTAGCAAACCAATTTGATCTTAAAGTTCACCACATGGATGTGAAAACTGCATTCTTAAATGGTACGCTTAAGGAGGAAATCTACATGATGGTTCCTCAAGGCATATCACTTGGAAGTGATAAAGTTTGTAAATTAAACAAAGCAATTTACGGTTTGAAACAAGCGGCAAGATGTTGGTTTGAAGTTTTTGAAAAAGCTTTAAAAGATGCTGGTTTTGTTAATTCAGCTGTAGATCGTTGCATCTACATTCGTGATTATGGGAATATTCTAAAAAATATTTATGTTCTTTTGTATGTAGATGATTTAGTAATAGCAACAGAGAGCATGGAGAAATTGTCAAATTTTAAGTCTTATTTAATGAATAAATTTAGAATGACAGATTTATTAGAAATAAAATATTTCATTGGCATTAAAATAGAAAGACATGAAAATGTAATTGAATTAAGTCAATCTGCCTATATTGACAATGTATTAAAGAAATTCAATATGGATGAATGCCATCCAGTTAGTACTCCACTTCCAAGCAAATTGAACTATGAGGCTTTGAACTCTGATGACATTTATGACGCCCCATGTAGAAATTTAATCGGTTGCCTAATGTACATTATGTTATGTACACGCCCTGATTTAAGTACGGCAGTTAGTATTTTAAGCAGATATACTAACAAAAACAATAAGGAATTATGGCAATGCCTTAAACGAGTATTAAGGTATCTGAAAGGCACAGTTGATCTGCAACTTACATTCGTCAAAAATTTAAGTCACGAAAACAATGTTGTCGGATATGTTGATTCCGATTGGGCAGGAAACGAAACTGATAGAAAAAGCACTACTGGTTATTTATTTAAAATGTTTGATTCTTGTTTAATTTCCTGGAATACTAAAAAACAGAGTTCAGTTGCAGCTTCTTCTACAGAAGCGGAGTATATGGCTTTATTCGAAGCAGTTAGAGAGGCAATGTGGTTGAAGTCATTAGCAAAAAGCATCAAGTTTGATCTAACTGAACCAATAAAAATATTTGAGGATAATCAAGGGTGCATTAGTATAGCCAACAATCCAACTTGCCATAAACGATCAAAGCACATTGATATAAAATACCATTTTTCCCGAGAACAAATCGAACGAAAATTAATTATTGTTGAGTATCTTTCCACAGATCAACAACTAGCAGATATTCTTACGAAGCCCCTACCAGCTGAGAAATTCATGCGACTGCGATTACAGATGGGTCTAAACAATCATTGTTGACTGACTCTCGTCTCCGTCTTATTATTTTTTTTGTTATGAACTTTTTTGTTTAATTGAATTGAATTTAATTTTTGAAAGTTTAAATTATAACTTATTATGTAAATTTTTCTGATAACTTTAATTTCTATGAAATATCAAATGTTAATTTTTTAATCTTTAGAATTTAGTTTACATGATCTAGTTGGGTTTTTCTGGGTTTTCCCCAACTCTAGCAGCAAATGCTGGATCATGATATTGTATTACTCCCAGACGCATAACTTGTCAAGATTTAAATGTAATTGATTATCAATGAATTATTTTTATTTATTATTTTATATTATTTAGAGACCTATGTATTTATTGAGGAGGCGTGTTGCGAAATGTGAATTTATATATACATAGCTGCAGCATTGTTGCAGAAACATTATTTCAACAACTCGCTCTTTCTGGAAATTCACATATACATGCTTACAATAAGTACATAGATCTCTGGCAACATAACGGGATCCTTCTTGTGCGCATTGAAGCGTGGCCTCGTTATTGCCTTTGTTCTTTTTCTCATTCTTTTTCTGTATATGAAAGCGACAAGTTGTGCACATCGAAAAGAATATTTTACAAATATAAATTAAAGTGAATTGCATATTGAAACATAATCATTGTGTGTTTTATTCATCTGCGCATAAATTCCAATAAGTCTAATCAATGAATGTTTCAGTATGTGTAACGATGATTTGTTATGTGTCAGTAAATGGGCGTCTCGCAATGGTCTGTGTATTAATCCGTTAAAGTCTAAGTGTATAGTGATATATAAAAAGTACCTGAATATTGATAGCTTTCCCAAGCTCAGTTTTAATAACGTAGAAATAAGATAACATTTAATAAGACACTCTCATGGAACGACCATATAAATAAAGTTGCGAGTAAATGCTATGGTGTTCTCAGACAACTATCCTTAACACAACAATATTTAACTGTTGAGATCAGGTCAATGATAGCAAAGGCGCTTGCAATACCAATACTATTCCATGGCATAGAGATTTTTGTTAAGTGTGATGTAAGCGGCCATAATAAACTTCAAGTTGCATTTAATAGTATAGCTCGATATGTGCTCGGTCTGAAAAGGGGCGACCATATAACTAGCTTTGCTAAGAAACTATTTGGCCTAGACTTGTTGTCCTTAATAAATGTTAGAGTCCTCCTCTTCTTGCATAAAGTAATTTACACGAAAAAGCCTGAGTACTTGTTCGATTACCTAAAATTCTCCACATCACCCCGAGTCCATAACCTTATTTGTATAAGGTCCAAGCTAGCATGCTCTGATAGGCAATTTTACGTCTACGCTGTTCGGCTATGGAATAACCTTCAGTCAGATTTCAAAGATAAAAGCACATTTTACTAACTAATATTTAAAATATAATCATTTAAGAATTATTTAAATAGAAATAAAATAAATAAATAATGTTAAAATTATTATATTATTATATTATTATTATTGATTTAAAGAATGCAAACCTATAGTAATTAGTGCAAAAATTTATAGTAGCGATACTGTAGCACTAAGCATCGTACTTGAATAAAACTAAACTAAACTAAAGCACATTGCACCAAGAACATTGTTCGGAATAAGAGATGGTGGAAAAATAGGCATGATAACAGACCAACTGCAGCAAAGCGAAGAAAACTTAGCTTGTGTCGCTTCGGCCACTGTTAAAAACATCAGTTAAGTAATATAATAGATAATAAAATTTGTCTAAATTTCCAACCAAAACTCGCCTAGTGTGACTTATTTTCATTACATCCATAATCTCGAAAATAGCTGTTTTCATACATAGTCTGGCAACCACACAATAACACATATAGTACAATAGAAGCAAACATACCCAGGGGCAGGGCTGCCATTATAGCTTTTTTCTCGTCAGATCTGACTGTTTTTGAAACCCGATTGCGGGAAGATGTTGAAAACAGCGGGTTGCGGGAACTCTAGCTTTAAAAAAAACTAATGAGTGTTAGAACTCACGAGCGATGTGTTAACAGCTGCTTGTACCTGTTTGGTTTCTTTATATTAGCATGAAAAAGAAAAGAATAGTTTATTGAATTTAGTTTCTCTTTTATTAGTATAATTTTTATTTCATGAGGCTTTTTATGCAGTGATCTGTGTAAATGCAACTCTGGTTTAAATTTATGGTCGATAAACATTAATCGTTGCCATCGATTGTTTTATTTGTTAACAAATGATTATTGATTGAGAGAGAAACAAGTAAATAAAATGGATTTAGCAAAAGAACTTTTGAGTGCGACAGGTATGGCGGTTGAGGCATTGGATTTTGGGGTCTTTCACCTTCAACGTTTCGCAAATTGAATGCAAACTGCTGGAGCGCTTTACCCTGTCCTTATAAATATCGCTCCGAACATTATATAAATGTTCGTGCTGCTCATATTGACTTAACAGCAGTTCAATCAACTCTCTTGTCCAAAACATTTTAATTAATAATTTTAAACCACAATAATGAATAATGTATTTACTAATTGCGGCAATAGTTGCATGTGCGATATTTCGTATCGATAATTTTATTATTCACATCAAACACTGTGCAACTCTGTGTTTACATGTAATCGGAATAGGGCAAAGCAAAATGTCATGAAGCATTGCTTGCAGCTGTTTCACCACTGCCCCCTTTGCCGACAAACGAATGCAGCAGAAGCAAAAAGTTCATCGTGTAAAAGGGGTCGTATTGGAATATACCCGCTGCTTTCTATTATGGAAGGGCGGGATCGACTTACATATATGAACTTTGTGCAATTCTACAGCTTAACGTGAGAGCTTTAATATTATTTCTATTCTACATGTTTATTTATATTCCATAAAAGAACTTGCATATAATTATGTAAGTGTTAGAGTGTTCATTGAAAATTATTTAATATTGGTACAAAGGGTATTTTTGCATAGGTCATATATGTTTCAAACGCACTTTAATCGACGGGCCGCTGAACGCAAAGGGAAACTGAACAAAACAACAACGTGCTGGCTTGTCGTAGCTGAGACGCACAAGCTGCACAAAGAGTAAATACCCCTTGAACCAATATTCAATAATTGTCAATAAAAACTCTAATATTTGATTTTAATATATATATTGTTTATGCTAGAATATAAACAGTAAACAATGCTAGAATATAAACAAACATGTAAAATTGAAATTATATTAAAGAATCTCAAGTTTTGCTATTCAATTGCACAAAGTTCATATTAAGTTATACTACCCTATAAACTTGGACACATCGTTAGCAAGACTTTGTATTTTACAGTTATTCTCTGCCGCTACACCAATACAGTCATACACAGATGAATATGTATATGAAATTTTGCAGTCGGTCCACGAGTGCACGCTAAATTTGTTCGTAGTTCGAGCCCGTTACAGTTCGGCACGCCCTTTTAGCAGAGCTGCACGCTGCTTTGTTTGCATGTATTATCAAATGGAAGAAACGTGTACCCGTGGCTATAGATGTTAACACATCAAAAATTTTATTAAGCTTTATTTTAGGTCTACTTGATATTTCACAATTGACTTTTATTTATCTTTGACAGCACTAAACATAATTCATAAGAGTAGCGATAATCGATTTTCGATTATAAAAACTATCAAATTCACAAAGAGGCTCGAACATAAGTTTGTTTTCTTAAAGGCTCCCTTTAATATGCCACGGGTGTGCGATACACAATAGCTGTCGATCGAATTGGCTGTAACTAGAATATTGGACCAGCTAACGTTTTATTTCGGTATTGCTGGTACGCAAGAAATATGTCTACAAGCTCAAAATCTGTGCGATTTGTTTCAGGACACTAAAAATCTTTTGTACCTTAAGTTTTTGAAACCAATACGAAAACAAATGTTTTCCGAGCCAAAGTGCAGACTCGACCAAATTGTTGAATGACCTTATACTGGCTATAAGATCTCTGCAAAACAAAATAATACCAGAAGAAAACAAGTAGAAACGTTGCAGTCGACCGCACCCGACTGCGGTATACTCGATACCAGTAATAAAACAGATTAAAAGAGACCTGATTGCAATGGGGTGCGGATACGTCAGGGGTGTACGCTGCCTCAAAGACTGTCTGGTGCAGATGGGAATGCCAAAAAGCTATCTTCCTTCCAAATTTGGTGATCCTAGCTCAAAGTTTGTTAAAGGAAGGGGCTGGGGGCGATTTGGGGTTGTGGCATCAAATTTTTTGGTGAAGATCTGTGTATTATGTCAATAGCTATCCTTATACCAAATAAGGTGACTCTAGCTCACTATTTTTTCTGCAGATCCGTGTATTATGTCAATTGCTATCCTCTTTCCAGCTTTTTCTTCAGCCTTTTTTGCCATTTATTTAGATTTATTTTTATGTCTATTTAGGTGTTTTTGCTCAAAAAATTATGACAGCAATGGTTATGGGTGGGGTTGGCATCCAAATTTTTGCTGCCGGTCTGTGTATGATGTCAACTGCTATCCTGCAAAATTGGTAACTCGAGCTCAAAGTTAGTAAAATATAGGGATGGGTCGGCTGGGGGTGGTACTGGTGGGGGTGGCATCCACATTTTTTCTGCAGATCTTTGGGGGTCATCAACTACTTTCCTCCAACCAAGTTTGGTGTATCTAGCGCAAACATAGTCAAGAATATGGGAAGGTGGGCGGGCGCGTTATGGGCTGGGGGTGGCATCCAATTTTTTGGGTTTCATCATCACAAATCATGGCAACAAATTTAATGGCTCTAGTTCATAAGCTGTGAAAGATAATGGCAATTCCATTTTCAAATTGCAGTGGGCTGGTGAACGGATGGAGCAGGGGGGCTTGGTTCCAAAACTTTGATGCATTTTTTTGGTAGCCGTTAACAGTTATCTTCCTACCAAATTTGGTGACTCCAGCTAAAATACTATAGAAAATACACCCATTTCCATTTTTAGCGAAGCGTTGGGGCTGTTAGAGGTGGCTAGGGCCGTATGGATGGGCGTGGCATTCAAAGCTTTTAGGCATGTGTTTGGAGGTCGTCATCGCCTACATTGGCATTAAATTTGGTGGTTCTAGCTAAAATACTGTGGAAGTTATACTGGGGTGCCACAGAAAACGATTCCGCCCAAAATTCACTGCAATTTCATTTCACGGTACCGCAGACCAAAACACTCACTAGTTTTGAGCGGATAGAAAACGTCGCAAAACTCTGAAATCTGATGCTGCCACCTAGTCCGATTCAGATTTTTTGATGTCAGCGTCAGCAATGCCACATTTCTCAAACAGCTTTTGTGGGTTGTAATCCTTATCAACACCTATCTTGGCACCAAAATTAGTGGCTTAAGCTCAAAAACTGTACAGGATATAAGCGTTTCTAGTTTCATCCTAAAGGGGTTATTGGGACTGAATGGGTGGTGGGCGAGGCTCAAAATTTTTGGCTCATTTTGGTGCAGTTTTTTGAGTATTGTTAATATCTATCTTCTCCCAAAATTTGGTAGTTCTAGCTGTAAAGGCGTGGATATATCGATTTTAAGTAATGAATTTTTCGATTTGCCAGTCGCCCTCGTAGAACTCCAATCTTGACTTAACTTATCCACGCCCTTACAGCTAGAACTAGAAAATTTAGGGAGAAGATAGCTATTAACAACACTCGAAAAAATTCATAAACATTTTTGAAGCCACGCCCACCAATTCTGCCCCCAGCCTCCTTGCAGTATTAGGCGGCGTTTACAATGTCAGCGTGAGATTGGATTAAAGCTTTTACCAACCTGAGACGTACGCTGGTAGTTTACAATGTCAGCGTGAAAGTATGTTCGAATTTTCGAAATCAGCTGTTAGCCGTCTATGAGCTGTGAACAGCTGATGATTGTTTCATTTTTGTGGCAAAAATTTTTAAAGTGAAGCAGAATTGATAAATAAAAAAAAATGAGAAGACGACAACAACAAAAAATTTTAGTAGCTCATCATACAATGATGATGCAAGCAGCTGTTGCTACTGCTGCTGAAATTGAAGAGGAGCAGCCGCAGGGAAGTGCTCGACGGTGTTGGGCGCTGATTCGAACACAGCTGACACACGTGAAATGGCGCGAAAATTAAACGATTTGCTTTTTTTACATAACATGGATTTTATTGTTATACTAGCGGCCCGGTACGTGCTTCGCTACGTATAAAGTGATATGCATGTTCTTCAGTGCTTAAATGGCGTTCTCTCAACCAATCATGATTTCTGTAGTTCGGAAAAACACATTCAATCAACTCATCTATCGATTGCGCAATGTATGTATGTATCTGTTTAACGAATAATTCAAACTTATTGTAATGCTCGCGGATATACAATGTTCTTGGTTTTTCCATTTGGGGCATAAACAAATAAATAAATCGTCGTATGAGCGATGTGTTTCAGATATTCTATTCATACTCTCGTTGCGGCGACGAATAATTATGTCACGTGATGCCACTGGATCACCAACCATTAATATTGCTACATCATCAATTGTAGGCGCATTGAAACGTCGTTGGTGTTCTCCAGCTGGAGTTTTATCAGCATGAATTGCGATAAAGTGATCATCTGAACGCATTCGTGGATCATCCTTAGCTTGTTTGAACGTATTTACTAATTGGTTGTTAGCATGAAACATAACTTGCAATTCGGCGACAATCAGTTGATTTGTACCGGAGTTGTAATGCTGACGTTGTTGCACTTGGTCGTTATCATCCGCTTGTCCCATAAAGTAAATTTGCAAAAATGTATGCTCTGCATCTGGGATTTGTAACACTGATCCCATGTGATGATATATCTGGCCTTGCACTCGAAACGTTGCCATAAAGTTGTGTCGAACTACTTTACTCGCACCGAAGGATGTCATTTGGGAACACGAATTGTATTTCCGTATTTTGCTCAAGAAATGTTTCGAATTCGCCGTCGTTCCTATGAAGTCCCATAACATCATTTATTAGTATTTTATGAATTTGAGTGCTATAGATTACATTTGGTTTACCTGAAACTAATGACAATAAAGGCTCTGGCACTTGATTTAGTTCGGGCAATACAACTTTACCACCCGCACAGCACATTCCAGAGCATCGACTCTGTTTTTTTTTTAGACAGAAACATTACAGACACCGAGACAAACATATCCTGAAAATTTGGAGTCAATCGGTTGTTTAGTTTTCGAGTCTATAAAACATACACAAATAAACAGAATTTGATTTTTATATATAAGATGTTATATATTTATTAAAAATTATTTTTTAATTATTTTTATTTTATTTGTTTTCCAAGGCAGTTAAATATCAGTTTTGCTATTGCTGATCATACACATACTCTTCCCAATTTTTACCCTATGACACTTTGTAACAATCATTGGCATACACTTATGCAAAGATGTACACAAATTACGAAAGTGTATTCAGTATTCAGTATCAAAAATAACAAAAACCTCGATAAGCAGAGGCACAGCAAGAAATATATGTTTCGAATGCACATTCAATAATTGTCAATGAAAACTCTAATATATGATTTTAATATATATATTGTTTATGCTAAAATATAAACAATAATCAATGCTAAAATATAAACAAACATGTAGACTTGAAATTATATTAAAGAATCTCAAGTTTTGCTATTCAATTGCACAAAGCTCATATTAAGTTTTTACTACCCTTCCAACTTGGACACATCGTTAGCAAGACTTTGTATTTTACAGTTAGCGTGCGATAAACTTAACCGATGCCTGATTGCCGGCTAACATTTATCGTTCGTTAAAGGGCCGATATAAATATCGCTAAAACCATCGTTAGGCAAACAGCTGGCTCAAGCCGTCACTTGCATTGTATATGTTTCATTATTAGGCGGCGTTTACAATGTCAGCGTGAGATTGGATTAAAGCTTTTACCAACCTGAGACGTACGCTGGTAGTTTACAATGTCAGCGTGAAAGTATGTTCGAATTTTCGAAATCAGCTGTTAGCCGTCTATGAGCTGTGAACAGCTGATGATTGTTTCATTATTGTGGCAAAACTTTTTAAAGTGAAGCAGAATTGATAAATAATAAAAAATGAGAAGACGACAACAACAAAAAATTTTAGTAGCTCATCATACAATGATGATGCAAGCAGCTGTTGCTACTGCTGCTGAACTTGAAGAGGAGCAGCCGCAGGGAAGTGCTCGACGGTGTTGGGCGCGAGAGCATTTGATGCAGCGAGATAGGCTCGGGCACAGCTGACATACGTGAAATGGCGCGAAAATTAAACGATTTGCTTTTTTTACATGACATGGATTTTATTGTTATATATTCGTTAATATGTACTAAATAAATATTAAAAAGTGAATTCTATTAACATTTACCTCTGTATTGAGTAAAATTGAGGTAAAAACATTGGAGCTAACGAAGATGCGACACCTATTGACAGCCATTTTGAGTAAAATAGAGGTTTAGAGCTTTGGTGCTTTCAAGCACATGTTGCTAATTTCGAAAATGCGACACCTATTGACAGCTTTTAAAACTCCATTTTCGAATTGCTTTTTGCTGAGATGCATATGAGACCGGTTACAGATTGCAAATGATGGAGACAAACTTATGTGAAAAATAGGTGTGTCAGACTGAAACAAAACATTTTCCAATCTCACGCTGACATTGTAAACCCCGCTTAAACCCCGCTTTAAACCAAAAATGCCTATATCTTCTACAGTTTTTGAGCTAGAGGCCTCAAATTATGTGCAAAGATAGGTGTTGACGACCCCTAACCAAATTCACCTTGAACGCCTCGCCCTTCCATACTGCCCTAGCCGCCCCCAACCGTCATTGCTTCGCTAAAAACGGATATGCGTGTATCTTCCATATTGTTTGTGCTAGAGTCACCAAATTTGGTAAGAAGATAAAGTAATAATATAAAAGATTTGGAGCCACGCCCAACCGTTCTCCAGCCCCCTGCATTTTCAAACCAAAAACTCCTATATTTTCCACAGCTTTTGAGCTAAAGCCACCAAATTTGGTGCCAAGATTCGAGACGAGGAAACAAAAAAAATTGGATGCCGCCGACCACCCATACCGCACCCAGCCACCCTTCCACTATATTCTACTAACTTTGAGCTAGAGTCACCAAATCTGGTAGGAGGATAGCCATTGCTGTCATACACAGATCTGCAGCAAAAATTTAAAGGCCATGCCCACATACCGCCCCCTTCTACCACCTTATGCAAACTTTAAGCTAGAGTCACCAATCTTGGTAGGAGGATTGCAGTTGAAATCCCGCAAAGATCTGCTTAAAAACTTTGGTTGCCTCGCCCTCTTACCTTCCTCAGCTCCCCTTTCCCTAACTTTTAACATACGTTGCGCTAGAATCACTAAATTTGGTAGGAAGATAGCATTTTGGCATCCCCATCTGCATCAGACAATCATTGTGGCAGCGTGCACCCGTACCGTACCCGCACCCTATTCCAATCAGGTTTCTTTTATCGGTTTCATTACTTGTATCGAGTACACAGCAGTCGGTCTGACTGCAACGCTTTCACTTGCTTTTTTTTTATACTCGATACCGAAGGTAAAGAGTATATTGGGTTTGTGCAATGTCCGTCATGGTGTCTGTCCGTCTGTCCGTCTGTCCGTCTGTATGTTCGCAACTTTTTTCCACACCCTTCAAGTTAGAGACTTCAAACTTTGCAAATCTCTTTATCTATGGCATAGTAAATTAAAGTGTCAAGATTAGAGTTCTACGATAACTAGGGGGCTGGCAAATCGATAAACTCGATAACGCGAAATCGATAGATCCAGCTATTTCGCAAGCCCTTACAGCTAGAACTACCAAATTTGGGGAGAAAATAGCTATTTATAATTCCCAAAAAACTGCATCAAAAATTTTGGAGCCACGCCCACCCATACCGCCCCCAGCCCCCCCGCAGTTTAACACTAAAAATGCCCATATCTTCTACAGTTTTTAAGCTAGACCCACCAAATTTGGTACCAAGATAGGTGTTAACTATCCCGAACCCAATTCATAAAAACTTTGGATGCCACGCCCATCTATACTGCCCTATCCGCCCTCAACCACCCCAACGCTTCGCTAAAAACGGTAGTGCGTGTATCTTCGAAAGTGTTTGAGCTAGAGTCTCAAAATTTGGGAGGTAGATAACTGGAAACGACCCCCCAAAAACTGCATCAAAGTTTTGGGGCCCCACCCACCCAATCCGCCCCCAGCCCCCTCGCAGCTTAAAAACAGAAATGCTTATATCTATTACAGTTTTTAAGCTAGAACCACCAAATTTTGTGCCAAGATAGGTGATTACAACCTCCAAAAAATGCATAAAAACTTTGGATGCCACGCCAATCCATACTGACCAAGCTGCCCCAAACCGCCCCAATGCTTCACTAAAAACGGAAATGCGTGTATTTTCCAAAGAGTTAAAGCTAGAGTCACCAAATTTGGTAGGAAGATAGCTGTTAACGATCCCCAAAAAAATGCATCAAAAATTTGGAGCCACGCCCCCCCGTTCCCTAGCCCCTTGCATTTTGAAATCAAAAGTGCCTATATTTTCCACATTTTTTGAGCTAGAGACGCCAAATTTGATGCCAAGATTGGTGATGAAGAAACCCAAAAATTTAGGATGGCGCCCCCACCCATACCGCCCCCAGCCCCCCTTCCACCATATTCTACTAACTTTGAGCTAGAGTCACCAAATTCGGTACGAGGATAGCAATTAACATCACAATCAGATCTGGAGCAAAACTTTGGACGCCACGCCCCTCCATACCAGCTTCCAGCACCTAGCCCCCCTTCTACCATATTCTACTAACTTTGAGCTAGAGTCACCAAATTCTGTTTGAGGATAGCAATTGACATCATAAATAGATCTACAGCAAAAGATTGCATGCCACGCCCCCCCTTACAAACCACAGCCTACCATCCACCATATTCTTCTAACTTTGAGCTAGAATCACCAAATTTGGAAGGAAGATAGCTTTTTGGCATCCCTATCTGCACCAGACAATCTTTGAGGCAGCATACACCCCTGCAGCAGCATACACCCCTGCCGTATCCACACACCATTGCAATCAGCTCTCTTTTAATCTGTTTTACTACTGGTATCGAGTATACCGCAGTAGGGTGCGTCCGACTGCAACGTTTCTACTTGTTTATTTTAACTTTGAGCTCAATGATGGGCGCACAAGGCTTTTACTTTTCTTCTCAGTAATATGCTTGTGCGCCTAGCAGGCGACAGAAGGCACAACGATCATAATTAAGACGTTAGTAACAACATGACAACTAAAAGAAAAAACCAACAGCAACTAACTAAAGGCCTGTTGTCACATACACCGTAAACCGAAACCGAAACAGAATTCAGTACATTTGCGACTGCGATAGAAACTGCAACCGAAACATCGGTATTTTTCAGTTGCTAGCAATAGTAATCGAATTCAGTACATTAGCAACTGAAACCAAAACAAGTACTTTTGACTTTGAGAAATTATTTATTTATTTAATGTCGGCTATGATCAGCTGACAAATCAAAATTAACTATAATTATTATATTAAAATAATATAGTATAAAATAAATAATTATAATATATGAAATAAAGTTCAAAATTATGATAAAAAATTTTAAAATTTAACGTTAAAGCTCTGGGAAATTCCAAATAAATATAACTGGTCCAACATTTGTTGCGTGGATTGGGAAAAACCCAGAAAAACCCAATCAGACCAGTGGAAGATTAGTGATTAGTGGTTACGATTAGATAAGGCAGAAAGGATAGATCGTTTTAGTACTGGAGTCGAGGTCTCCAGAGAGACAAGAGAATAAAGTTTGTTATAGTCAGAACATAATACACGAAATGGTTCATGAATTAAATAGTTGCTCGAGCAACGATCGAGGCTGAGGGGTAAAAAGTTACGTGTGGATCTAATGGGAACATTTAATTTTATTCGACTTAGAAGAACTGATGAGTCGATATCACCATTAAGTAGATTAGTGACAAATACTACACCATGCATAATTCTACGGTTCAACAAGGAAGGAAGATTAATTAAAAGAAGTCTACTTGAATAGGGTGGTAGGTCTATTCCAGGAACCCAGTTAAAACATCTGAGCGCAAACAGAAGAAATTTCCTCTGCACAGATTCAATTCTATCCCGGTGAAGCCCGTATTGCGGGGACCACTCACAAGATCCATACTCCAGGATGGGACGTACCAATGATGTATATAGCGTTTTAGTGGTGTAGGGATCATCAAACTCTTTTGACCACCGCTTGATGAAGCCAAGTACATTTATGGCCTTATTGACCATTGACGATATGTGAGAATCAAATTTTAATTTGCTATCAAGAATGATGCCTAAATCTTTAATTTCAAAAACGCGGACAAGTGGTGAAGCATCAAGCACGTAGTGAGCAGTATGAGGGGAACCTCTACAAAAAGTCATGATTTTACATTTTGAACAATTTAAATTTAGTAAGTTATAACGGCACAAAGCCGACAGTGCCCCCAAGTCCGACTGTAGCAAGTTACATAGAGAATCATCATTATAGGTGAAACATAGCCTTACATCATCAGCAAACATACATCTAAACACGAGAGTTAGTAATAACAGCAGGAAGATCGTTAATAAATAGATTAAATAGCAATGGTCCCATGTGACTTCCCTGAGGAACACCAGAGGTAACAAAAATAGATTTGGATACAGAAGATTTAAAAACCACTTTTTGTGTTCGGCCACACAAGTACTCAGAAAGCCACGACAGGAGTTTTGCTGGAAATCCTATAATATTTAATTTTTGAAGCAGCAAAGAATGACTAACAGAATCAAATGCCTTACTAAAATCAGTCAGTTTGCATTTTGTCCTGAAACCCTTTGATAACTAGTGAGGTAAACTCAAGAAGGTTGGTGGTAGTAGATCTTCGCCTAACAAAACCGTGTTGATAAGGGGATAAAATTGAAGTACATAAGTGCTGCAATTGGGTGCAAATAATTTTTTCAAAGACTTTCGGAATGGCAGACAGCTTAGATATTCCCCTATAGTTTTTAACGTTGGACTTAGAAGAATTTTTATGGAGTGGAATAATAAAAGATTCCTTCCATATACCAGGATACACAGCTGAGTCAACTGACAAGTTAAATAATTTGTGTAAGGGTTTTCAAAGTGAGTCCGCACAATATCTAAGTATACAACCTGGCACTCCATCAGGACCAGGCAAGAAGCCGGTTTTGATAGTGTTGAGGTCGCCTAGCAGCGTACACTCAGTTATAACTGGGACATAAATGCAGTTTGACGCTTGAACTTGAAAAGGATAGGAATTAGTGCATCTATATGAACTCGATGTGTATACAGATTGAAAATACTCAGCAAAGAGATCGGCCACTGCCTGATCGGTATTTGCTTTTGTATTATCAAGGTAAACCGAGGAAGGCAAGGAAGAAGATTTACGTTTAGAGTTAACAAATTTAAAAAACTGTTTCGGATCGCGGGAAAAGTTTAATCTGCAACGATTAAGATAATTGTTATAACAAATAGTGTTTACAGAAATAAAATTTGACTTTGCAATTATATACAAGGATAAATCTAAAGTATTTCCAGATCTTTTAAATTTTTTATAGGATCTTGTTTTCACGTTTTTTAATTTTGATAGTTCCCTCGTAAACCAAGGTGGTTTATTTTCACTTAAAGGAACAGTGACGGGAACACATATATCCAAATATGAATTCAAAGTACTGTAAAAAATGGCAATGGCAGTTTCTATATCAGTACAAGAATAAAGTTGAGACCAATTAGTATGCTGAAGAAGGTCATTTAATTTAGTAAAGTTAGTTTTACGAAAACATCGTGTCTTTAAACAATTGTTAGATGTTGAGCTAAGGTTAAAAAGTTCAAATGAAAGTTCTAAAGTTGGATGGTAGGTATCTTCGGGAAGCACTAAAGGGTGTACTCTACTAACATTACTACAATCAGAGTCAGAAAAAAATATTAAATCTATCATTTTATTACTACTGTTATGCACCCTGTTAACTTGTGATAGGCCTAACTCTAAAAGGCCATCGATAAAATCATCAGAAGTGGCCGGTAATTGCGCCGAAGATGTGTCATTCACAGACCATAACACATGTGGCAAATTAAAATCACCAACCACTATAAGTTGATCCATATCCGTCAACAACGACGACACAAGCTGCAGGGCATTCAGATGGGATTTGTAAATGTTAATATCAGAATTGGGAGGAATATATGAACAAGTAATATAAAGAGAGCGGCCGCTAAATAATATTTTAACACATATGAACTCAATATCCGGATGATCATGAGATTGAATCTGTTCAGAGGAAATGCAGGAATCAACAGCAATGAGAACACCGCCCCCCTTGCGGGAGGTGCGATCGCACCATTAAAGGTTATACTTCATAGGCAAAACGGAATAATCAGATATATCAGGTTTTAACCAGGTTTCTGTCAGTGCTACTATCTGAGAATCAAAGGATAAGCTGTTTACATATAGTTTAGAAAGTTTAGTGTTAAGGCCACGAACATTTTGATAGGCCAAGCTAACTACTTTTGTTAGTTTTTTGCCGCCGAAGTTGAGGCAACAGGGTGGCTAACAGTTGGTGCACTACTGAACCTACTATCGTTATTATTAATTTTACGCCTCTTCACATACTCCTTTATAATGATCTGCGGTGGCCAAAACTTTCCAGAACAAATGGTCGAGAAAAGTTCGGGCGGAACACTCAATTTGAAAGAAGATATGGTTCTGGCTTGTTTAAACTTGAACTTTTCAACAGTTATAAATGGAGAGTCTATTTTACTTTTAATGTAGGCACTAACATCATCCAACGTAGTGTCGGATGCTAGCCTAGACACGAAAATAAATTTTTTCAAAGGCACAACAACAAGAGGCTTGTGAGCCCCCGGTGTACCTTCAGTAGGCTTAATAGGCACACAAGCTGTTGGAAGAGAAAGATTGGGTGTTAAAATGGGGGAAGGGTTATGGTTTGGATTTCTTGCCGGCGAATTAAAATGCATTAACGGGCTAGCAATTGAACCCGTTGGGGGATTAGCGATAGGTACCAAAAGGGGAGTGGTGACCAAGACCGGAGGAACAGTGAGCGGATTAGGCCCCGAAGTCTTTTTACGCTTCGGCGAATTGCTCAACAACTTGCCTTTTTTGAAGCTCGACTGCAACTCGTTAAAGGAAGTATGTAGGTTATTAAATGCAGTCTGCATTGTCTTAAAACCTACATATGTCTGTCTCATAAATTGAGTCGACTCCTTTTCGACCTCATTACAGGGCTGACAAAACCATTTAAGGCCTATATCTGCAATTAAGCAGTCCCGTATTTTGGCCGTAAAGCCAGCACACTTCATGTGTATCACATTGTCACACAATCGGCACAGAATAAAGTCTTGGTTGGATGATCCAACCAATTTGCAGTTGTTGCTGCAACAGACTAGCATATTGATTTTAAGTTGAATAAATAAAAATAATATTAAAAAGGAAAAAAGTAATATGCTTTATCAAAAAGATGTAGGGTTCACGAAAGTAAGTGTGAAGGCGTTGATGCAATGAGCACGATCAAACGGTAAAAACCAAGAGAGCGAGAGAGCTTGAGTGCGTTGGCAGATACAACTACAAGTACTTCGGATAAGAGCGGACGTTAGCGTGAGAGGAATGATGCTGGAGTGCAAGAGCAAGAAAATAAGACAAGCTGTTTGTTGTTATTGGATGAAAGAAAACACAGAACAAGCACAGAATAAGCAAATGCAAATATACGTATGTATGTACATATGTTTTTTTAAAGCAAATGCAGCGTTGGTTCTGCTGCGACTTCAAATGTAATTTAAGTCCGCAACTATTATTAAGCACACGTAAATATATACAACGTATATTTGCGATCACTGCTAGAATCGTTTACCAAATAAAACCAAGTAACACTAAGTGCACAAACACAAGAAAACAATAACTTATTGAGAGCGCTCAAAAACACAAGCGACACCAACGAAAGACGAAAGCTTACTTTATTCGGTTGCTGTTAACCGACGATCACCTGTTTTCTACAAACGCAGATAACTTAACGGTGGTCAATTCTTTGTGCAATCGATATTTTTGTTTCTGTTTCGGTTTACGGTGTATTAGCATCCAGCTAAAAATTTCATATTTCTCTAACGGCTTACCCCATTGCTCTAAGTATTTCACAATAATTGTAAAGAACTTATGGCAGTCTCTTTCAAATTGTTGAACTTGTACAGCAAGAAGAACATTTCCATTTAAATTTTCAAACAAGCCCTGCGTTCGATTACCAATAAACTTTTGATCTAATCTTTCTTTGAAGATGTTGGTGGTTTCAGTTATATATTGTGCAACTTCTATTATTGAAACATATTTTTTTTAAATTTTTATACTCGATACCGAAGGTAAAGAGTATATTGGGTTTGTGCAATGTCCGTCATGGTGTCTGTCCGTCTGTCCGTCTGTCCGTCTGTATGTTCGCAACTTTTTTCCACACCCTTCAAGTTACAGACTTCAAACTTTGCAAATCTGTTTATCTATGGCATAGTAAATTAAAGTGTCAAGATTGGAGTTCTACGATAACTAGGGGGCTGGCAAATCGATAAACTCGATAACGCAAAATCGATAGATCCAGCTATTTCGCAAGCCCTTACAGCTAGAACTACCAAATTTGGGGAGAAAATAGCTACTAACAATCCCCAGAAAACTGCATCAAAAATTTTGGAGCCACGCCCACCCATACCGCCCCCAGCCCCCCGCAATTTAACACTAAAAATGCCCATATCTACTACAGTTTTTGAGCTAGACCCTCCAAATTTGGTACCAAGATAGGTGTTGACGATCTCCAACCAAATTCATAAAAACTTTGGATGCCACGCCCATCTATACTGCCCTATCCGCCCTCAACCACCCCAACGCTTCGCTAAAAACGGTAGTGCGTGTATCTTCCATAGTGTTTGAGCTAGAGTCACAAAATTTGGTAGGTAGATAACTGGTTACGACCCCCCAAAAACTGCATCAAAGTTTTGGAGCCCCACCCACCCATTCCGCCCCCAGCCCCCCCGCAGTTGAAAAACAGAAATGCTTATATCTTTTACAGTTTTTGAGTTAGAGCCACCAAATTTTGTGCCAAAATAGGTGATTATAGTCCCAAAATAAATGCATAAAAACTTTGGATGCCACGCCAATCCATACTGACCAAGCTGCCCCAAACCGCCCCAATGCTTCACTAAAAACGGGAATGCGTGTATTTTCCAAAGCGTTAAGGCTAGAGTCACCAAATTTGGTAGGAAGATAGCTAATAACAATCCCCAAAAAACTGCATTAAAGTTTTGGAGCCGCGCCCCCCCTGAACCCGAGCCCCCTGCATTTTGAAATCAAAAACGCCTATATTTTCCACATTTTTTGAGCTAGAGCCGCCAAATTTGGGGCCAAGATAGGTGATGAAGAAACCCAAAAAAAGTGGATGGCGCCCCCCACCCATACCGCCCCCAGCCCCCCTTCCACCTTATTCTACTAACTTTGAGCTAGAGCCACCAAATTTGGTATGAGGATAGCAATTAACATCATAAACAGATCTGCAGAAAAACTTTGGACGCCACGCCCCCCCCATACCAGCCCCCAGCACCCAGCCCACCTTCTACCAAATTCTACTAACTTTGAGCTAGAGTCACCAAATTCGGTTTGAGAATAGCTATTGACATCATAAATAGATCTGCAGCAAAAGTTTGGATGCCACGCCCCCCCTTACCAACCCCATCCCCCCTTCCCACAAATTTTACTATTTTTGAGCTAGAGTCACCAAATTTGGTATGAGGATAGCAATTGACATCATACACAGATCTTCAGCTAAAATTTTGATGCCAAGCCCCCCCCCCCCCCCCCCATACCTCCCCAAGCCTACCATCCACCATATTCTTCTAACTTTGAGCTAGAATCACCAAATTTGGAAGGAAGATAGATTTTTGGCATCCCTATCTGCACCAGACAATCTTTGAGGCAGCATACACCCCTGCAGCAGCATACACCCCTGCCGTATCCACACACCATTGCAATCAGCTCTCTCTTTTAATCTGTTTTACTACTGGTATCGAGTATACCGCAGTCGGGTGCGTCCGACTGCAACGTTTCTACTTGTTTTAATTTGTTTTTCAATAAGCAAGGTTTGACTATGAACAAAATGCAAATAAACTTCGGCGAAAGGGTTATTAAGGAAATCAATAATAGCTTTTGGTGCATTTTCTTCGGCTGCAAAAAAATCTTTAAGAGGCTGCCAAAGTTCTAAAATACGCTGAATTGCAGGAACTAAAGATAACCACCTGCTTCTTGAATGATATAGAATTGAATTATACTCTATTTCAGCATTTTCACAAAAACGTTTCAATCTTTCAGTTTTTACAGTGTATATACAAAAAAACTTATAGGTTTTCAATACGAAGGACTCAATATCAATCGTTAAAACATCTGCTGCTGTAGATACCGCATTATGGAGAATATGTGCTGGGCATCCTATTCCTTCTATATCTTTGTGCAAAATGTTTTTTAATTTGTAGAAAATATTGTTAACTCCTCGTCTTCCACTTCCTCCAAAATTTGTGTTGGTGTTGTCTGCGCCAAATGCCATAAGGTTTTCTAAGGGAAAATTGCACTTTTTTAGAGTGTCTACGCAGAAAGAAGTCACAGTTTCTGAGGTTTCATTTGGCAAACAGGTTAATTTAAGTAACTTTATTTGCATTCCTTCTTCCTCTGTAAAGAAGTGCAGAAGTAAAGGAAACAATTTTTCTGCTTTGTGGTTGCTAGCGTCTGTTGAGATTCCATAAAAAACCTTATTTTTGGTAAGCGTTTCAATCACTGTGTTAATCGAATGTGGCGCCAAAATACTTGTAATGAGAGCCGTTGCTTTAGTTCTGGCTGTAGACATTTTTGCAGCGATTTGCGAATCCGGAAATAAAATTCTATTTAGTTTGGTGGTACAATCCAGAGAGCTAAAGGACTGGTGATGATTGACTGTTTTAAACGCAGTAGTTAACTCTGCAAGACAAATCAATTCCTCTTGCTTAGAGTCCTGCTTAACCAGAAATGTAGTCAAATCTCGCGAAGTTGTTGCCACACCCAATCTTGATATGTGTTTCGTGCTCTTAACATGGTCAGCAACACTAGACTTTCCGCCATGGCTGATTGACAAATATAAATCACAAACAGAACAATAAACTTCATGCTCGTTTCGCCCTCTTTTTATAAATGACCATTCTGTTGTGTACGTGTCTGAAAATTTACACTTTCTTTTTGTCATTTTCCGTAAAAATTTCTGAAACAATACAGTTTAAACAAATATTCAAAAGGAAAACATAAAATTTTATACCAAAAGATGGATTTCCAGTACAGAAAAAGCTCACACATCAGAAAACAACTTGACACAAAACACCAACTGCGGCAAGACGAAATGTTATTTGAATAAGAACAGCTGTTGCTAGAGAATGAAAGAAATCTGATCGACTATCGATTAAAAAAATATCGACAAAACTGGCAAGAGATGGCTGATTACATTTATATTCATTTGCAAACATTTATTTTAGTTTTTATGCACATACTTAAATTTTTTCGATAATATTTTTGACCGGGACATTTTTACTGTGCACCGGGACACAAGGACATCAATCTTGAAACCGGGACATGTCCCGGAAAACCGGGACGCATGGCAGTCCAAGTAACTAAAGGCATGTTGTCACATACACCGTAAACCGAAACCGAAACCGAAACAAAACTATCGATTGCACAAAGAATTGACCACCGTTAAGTTATCTGCGTTTGTAGAAAACAGGTGATCGTCGGTTAACAGCAACCGAATAAAGTCAAAAGTACTTGTTTTGGTAATTGCTTTGTCTATCTGTTTCGTTCCTTTTCGCTGTTTTTGATCTAATGAAGTTTTATTAAAAATTAGCCAACCCAGTGCGCGTTGCTGCACCCAAAAATACACATGTATTTACAGTTTTTGGAGTTGTTCGATTAAAATAACTTTAAGCGGCTTAGATGGTTCCTGTGGTGCTTTTTGACGTCTTCTCTATGAATCGTCTGTTTCTCCTCTGAAGTATTCAATTGGTTTCTGTGCTTTCGATGTTTTTCTCCCAATTGATGTGTTGAGCTATTGAGCATTTTCAATAGCTATCGCATTTCCTAATGTTAATTAATAAAAATAAATGCAGCGAGATTGCATTAATATATCATTTTATTTGCCTTCGTAGTCGAACTTAGATTATAACACAAATGTTTATACTTATATATTATAACCGACCCCTATTTGGGCTGTGCAATAATTAAACAAGCTTGCTGAAACGGCACGATTTTTTATCAAGACGACTGCGGTAGCCAAGAGCACAACATCAGGACGAAGACATTGGGCTGCAAGAAATGTGGAGAGCTGGGAGGTAATGGCAACAGTCGAATTGGGAAATGATGTGCTATATCAGTGATATATATGTGCAATATCAGTTGGTGTTTCAACCTGTGACACAGCAATATGCAACAGTGTGTGGTGTTTTCCATTGCAGGCAAGCCAATTACCTGAGCTGCATGTTCGCGACTGATGACCTTTTTTAAGGCAGTTGTAGCACAATTCAAGCTTCTTCACTTCCTTTCGATGCAGTGCAGCTGATCATTTGGTAAATCTGATGCAGGAGTAGATTCCATGGCCAACCATGTCGCAGAACAGGCAATTGTTTTGATTGACATCGGCAACGACAAAGGCCTTTCTATTTCCATTAAGAGTTTTGATGACGTTGGTAGTTTGTCCAGAAACGCGTGGTAAACAATTCTGGCAGTGATCGCAAATACATATATGTTTCTGTTCATCAATTGATTGTCGACTTGAATCTGATTTTAATTTGCAGTAGATCTTACGCTGCAGTGCTTTGAAACATAGCAAACAAACGTACACACTTACATACATATATTTGCTTTTGCATACTCTGTGTTGTCCTTCGTCTACTAACAACAAACAGCTTGTCTATTTTTCTTGCTCTTCCTTGCCAGCATCAATCCTCTCCCGCTTTCGTCCGCTCTTATCCTGCTTATCTGCTAGTGCGCTCACGCTCTCTCGCTTAAGCGCTCTTCTGATTTTTACCGTTTCTATAGTGCTCATTGCATAGACACTTTCTTACTTCATTCTAGCACCCTACTTTTTGTTTGATAAAGCATATCAACTGTTGTAGGTAATTTTTTTATTTAATAAATTATTATCAATATGCTCGTTTGCTGCAGTTCAAATTGCAAAATGGTTGGGTCAAACAACCAAGACTTTATTCTATGTAGATCATGTGATAACATGATCCATATGGAATGTTCTGGCTTTACTGCCAAAATTAGAGACTGTTTACTCGCAAACACTGGCCTGAAATGGTACTGTGAGCCCTGCAGAGAAGTGGTAAATGAATCTTCCAAGTTCATAAGGCAGACTCACGTAGGCTTACAAGCTATGCATGTTGCGATTAACAACTAGCATGTATCTTTCAAAGAGCTAGAGTCGAATTTTAAAAATGGCAGGGTAATGGTAGAATCTCCTAAGCGAAAAAAGACTTCGGATTGTAATTTGCTCAGAGCTCTACCTACCCAACCCATCAAACTTCTTCTAGTCCCCTGTATAAATACTCCAATGGGCACATTAACAATCCCATTGATGTTATTTAACTCGCCAGCTCGCAACCCTGATTTTAGCACAGTCAATGACTCTACTCCCAATCCTATTAATGAACCTTCATTATCAACAGCATGCGCGCCTATTAATTCTTCTATAGGTACTCTTGGGCCCCCCAAACCTCTTGTTGTTGTGCCTATCAACTAATATATATTCGTGTCTAGGCTAGCATCCGACACTTCGTTGGATGTGAGTGCCTATGTTAAATTAATAAGTAAAATTGACTCCCCGTTTATTAATGATGAAAAGTTTAAGTTTAAACATGCCCGGAGCATATCTTCCATCAAGTTGAGTGTTCCGCCCGAACTTTTCGCAACAATTTGTTCTGAAAAGTTTTGGCCACCAAAGGAGTAAAGGAGTATGTTAACAGGCGGAACAATGTTAATAATGGTATAAGAATCAGTAGTGCACCGCCTGTTATCCATCCTGTTGCCTCAACTTCGACGGCAAAAAACTAACAAAAGTAGTTAGCTTGGTCCATCAAAATGTTCGAGGCCTTAACACTAAACTTTTTAAACTTTATGTGAACAGCTTATCCTTTGATTCACAGATAGTTGCATTCACAGAAACCTGGTTAAAACCTAATATATCTGATTATTCCGTTTTGCCTAATAAGTATAACTTGTACAAATGCGATCGCACCATCCGCAAGGGGGGCGGTGTTCTCATAGCTGTTGAATCTTGTATTTCCTCTGAACAAATTCATTCTCATGATCATCCGGGTATAGAGTTTCTTTGTGTTAAAATATGATGTAGCGGCCGCTCATTGTATATTACTTGCTCATATATTCCTCCCCATCGATGCAGATCAAACTTTTCCCGCGATCCGAAACAGTTTTAAAAATTTGTTAGCTCAAAACGTAAATCTTCATGCTTGCCATCCTCGGTTTACCTTGATAATACATAAGCAAGTTCCGATCAAACAGTGGCTCATCTATTTGCGGAGTATTTTCAATCAGTATACTCATCGAGTTTATATAGTTGCAATAATTCCTATCCTTTACAATCTCAAACGTCAAATTGCATATGTGTCCCAGTTATAGCTGAGTGTAAGCTACTAGGCGACCTTAACTCTATCAAACCAGGCTTCTTGCCCGGTCCAGATGGAGTTCCAGGTTGTATACTTAGATACTGTGCGGATTCACTTTGTAAACCTTTACATAAATTGTTTAACTTATCGGTTGACTCAGCTGTGTTTCCTGGTATATGGAAGGAATCTTTTATTATTCCATTTCATAAAAATTCTTCTAAGTCAAACGTTAAAAAATATAGGGGTGTATCCAAGTTGTCTGCCATTCCGAAAGTCTTTGAAAAAATTATATGCTCTCAATTGCAGCACTTATGTAGTTCAATTTTATCCCTTATCAACACGGTTTTGTTAGCCGAAGATCTACTACCACCATCCTTCTTGAGATCACCTCGCTTGTTATCAAATGGTTTCAGGCCAAATGGTTTCAGGCATTTGATTCTAAGTCATTCTTTGTTGCTCGAAATATTGAATATTATTGGATTTCCAGCGAAACTCTCTTCGTGGCTTTCTGAGTACTTGTGTGGCCGAACACAAAAAGTGGTTTTTAAATCTTCTGTATCCAAATCTATTTTTGTTACCTCTGGCGTCCCTCAGGGAATTCACCTAGGACCATTTCTATTTCATCTCTTTATTAACGATCTTCCTGCTGTTATTCCTAATTCTCGTGTATTTATGTTTGCTGATGATGTAAAGCAATGTTTCACCTATAATGAGGATTCTCTATGTAACCTACTACAGTCGGACTTGGGTGCACTGTCGGCTTTGTGCCGTTATAACTTACTATATTTAAATTGTTCAAAATGTAAAATCATGACTTTTTGTAGAGGTACCCCACATACTGCTCACTACGTGCTTGATGCTTCACCACTTGTCCGCGTTTTTGAAATTAAAGATTTAGCCATCATTCTTGATAGCTAAATTTGATTCTCACATATCGTCGATGGTAAATAAGGCCATTAACGTTCTTGGCTTCATCAAGCGGTGGTAAAAAAAGTTTGATGATCCCTACACCACTAAAACGCTATATACATCCCTAGTACGTCCCATCCTGGAGTATGGATCTTGTGAGTGGTCCCCGCAATACGGGCTTCACCAGGATAGAATTGAATCTGTGCAGAGGAAATTTCTTCTGTTTGCGCTTAGATGTTTTAACTGGGTTCCTGGAATAGACCTACCCCCTATTCAAGTAGACTTTTTTTAATTAATCTTCCTTCCCTGTTGAACTGTAGAATTATGCATGGTGTAGTATGTATCACTAATCGACTTAATGGTGAAATCGACTCATCAGTTCTTCTAAGTCGAATAAAATTAAATGTTCCCATTAGATCCACTCGTAACTTTTAACCCCTCAGCCTCGATCGTTGCTCGAGCAACTATTTAATTCATGAACTATTTCGTGTTTTATGTTCTGACTATAACAAAGCTTTATTCTCTTGTTTCTCTGGAGACCTCGACTCCAGTACTAAAACGATCTATCCTTTCTGCCTTATCTAATCGTAACAACTAATCACTAATCTACCATTGATCTGATTGGGTTTTTCCCAATCCACGCAACAAATGTTGGGCCACTTATTTTCTAGTTGAATTTCCCAGAGCTTTAACGTTAACTTTATAATTATTTCAACCTTAATTTACTTTCAGAACTTCATATAATTTTAAGTTTTACTTAAACTTAATTATTTTTATTATAATTATTTTAAATTAATTTTATTTTCATGTCAGCTGCTCATAGCTGACAATTAATAAATAAATAAATAAATAAAAAGTCGAAGAGTTTTTATGACGTTGGTAGTTTGTCCAGAAACGCGTGGTCTTTCCACAAAAACTGCGTAGCAACATCCAGCCTTTGAAGCAGCATATGTATAATCATGCTGACAGAAATCTGCTCCGAATTGCCCAACGACTGTAAAGCCCACTTCACACGGTCAGTTTTTCTGTAGCTTTTTTTAACCGACCAAAAATGTTGGCATTCACATTATTCGATTCGGTTAAATTGAAAATCCCATCACTTTTTGTGTTTACACAATCTGGTCACACTTTCCTACTTAATTCAGCACAATCATATAAATAAATAAGATTAATATGGATACAGGCGAAAACATATTAGAGGTTGTTTGTATTTTATCCGTGTTAGCTCAAGCTAAGAATATTTATTTTATTTATTTTTTGCCAACAATTACTAAAAAATTCCAAAACGCCTTTTTTCATAAATAAATTTAACCGACGCAAAAAAGAGCAGAAACATGTTCTATTTTCTCATTCTTGGGTCGGTTTTTGACCGGACCTAAAAATGTTGTGTTCACACGAAAGCGCTGGCTTTTAAAAAAAAGCTACAGAAAAACCGATCGTGTGAAGGGGGCTTAAAGCCCGTATCACCAAACTCACGTATTTTTACAGCTGATACTGCCTCCACCCTCTTGAGACTCAACATCACCTTAAAGTGTGCCTGGAATACAAGTATTTTGTTACTATAACGTTTAATTAAAATGTCTAACGCTACTTTATAGTTGGAACTTGATATTTCTAAAGAACGTATTCGCTCCAGCGCTGATCCATCTAAACATGAACGCAAATGATGCAGCCTTTCAATATTATTTAGATCGGGATCGTTGTTGATCACCGAATTAAATACTGAGAAGAAGCTGGCAAGCGGATCCTATAAGCTCGTTCAGCACCGTAATTTACTGTCGATTCATCAGGTATTAATGTAGATGAGCGTTATGTATGCGTTTTGCTACAATCTGCAGTCGCAGGCGCGATTTTGGATTTAAAAACATCTCATCGAATGGAACACGCACATCACTGCCGATTTCGCTGAACTGGAGTTCTTCGAATCCACCGTGCGTAATAATAAATGAAGCTTGGGTCTGTTCAATCAACTCTTGTCGAACAGTAAGCTCAGCTGAAATGAGATTTATGATTATGTTTGCATCAAGAAATGCATCAAGCCTTTGCAAACTCTCTTAAATAGAAGTTAGCTTGCGCTTAAGAAACTGAACGCGATCTGCGAATTTTGTCACTTGATCATAGCTCACAGCCTCTCTGTCGAAAACCCCTTTTTTCAATCAAATTGTTCGATTTAATCCGCAGCGATGTATGTTTGTTTGTATTTTCGCCTCTCATAGTATGCGAGTGCAGTCGACGTTGTTCATGAATTTGCCAATCACCGAAAGTTCGCGAATGCTTCTGCCTTAATGTGGGCAAATAACTCAATTGAAATAAGCATCCGTTTTGTACGAAGAACACAATCCACCGAAAATGCTTCAATTGTTTTTAAAATCTGACTTCTGCAAATTAAGCTTCGATATGCTTACGATTATACACGATATCGATAAAAGTTTTCTATAAGAGATGCCACATAGTTTGTAAAACATCAATTTTGAATTTGTATTTAAAATAAACAATTTAGTCTAAAAATGCCAGATTTCGAGATAAGAGAACCAAAAATGGACAGAATTCCGGATAGAGGATGTTTGACATTTTTTCCAGCTGAAGCAGTTAAAAACTGGATAGATCTATACGGAAAAAGGCCAAATTGGCAACACTGGTACAGACTCGCGCAACCTTTAAGTCAAGAGATTAGCAACGACTAGCTTAAGGCCTGTTTACTCTAGACATAACTTTAAAAAAAATAACTTATCTTAATAAAAAATATCTTAACGAATAGTTGCATTTACTCTCGATACAAATTAACTTAATAAATCAGTGCGGCAGTGCTGTATAACTATGTAAGCAGTGTTGTTAAACAAAGAAAAATAAACGCGGTATCACATATTGACCACAACAGCATCAAAGCAGCAGCAAAGTGACTTTATAATAATGGATAAAAAAACAACAGTAGCCTTTGCAATGTATATGAATTAGATGTTTAATTGTTAAACGTTGTTGACTAACGTTTTGCAAGACTGTTTTCGAACAGCTGTTCGTAAATCAACACTGTTCGACGTAAGAAAATTAAGTTATTTCTGCAACCTGCAGGTTCAAAATTAAGATAAGTTATTTTATGTTGAGAGTAAACGCTAAAGGCCTGTTTACTCAAGACATAACTTAAGAAAAAATAACTTAAGAGTCAGCTGACTCAATCTACCTTATGGCTCTCAATGTTAGCGTTTACTCTCAACATAAAATAACTTATCTTAATTTTGAACCTGCAGGTTGCAGAAATAACTTAATTTTCTTACGTCGAACAGTGTTGATTTACGAACAGCTGTTCGAAAACAGTCTTGCAAAACGTTAGTCAACAACGTTTAACAATTAAACATCTAATTCATATACATTGCAAAGGCTACTGTTGTTTTTTTATCCATTATTATAAAGTCACTTTGCTGCTGCTTTGATGCTGTTGTGGTCAATATGTGATACCGCATTTATTTTCTTTGTTTAACAACACTGCTTACATAGTTATACAGCACTGCCGCACTGTTTTATTAAGTTAATTTATATCGAGAGTAAATGCAACTATTCCTTAAGATATTTTTTATTAAGATAAGTTTTTTTTTTTTAAGTTATGTCTAGAGTAAACAGGCCTTAACATTGAGAGCCATAAGGTAGATTGAGTCAGCTGACTCTTAAGGTATTTTTTCTTAAGTTATGGCTTGAGTAAACAGGCCTTTACGAAAGCCGTGGGCAAGAAGCATGCGCAGCCGTTCGATTACATTCATATATATAGAATGCAAGCTGCCTGACAAACGTTAGACTATGTAGAAATGCGAATACAGTGGTGGCACGTTTACTCGTACAGCAATTATATCATTTATGCTGTGATCATAAAAACTTTGGATGCCACGCCCATATATACTTCCCAAGCCGCCCTCAACCGCCCCAACGCTTCGCTAAAAACAGTAGTTTGTGTATCTTCCAAAGTGATTGAGCTAGAGTCACAAAATTTGTTGGGTAGATAACTTGTAATGACCCCCAAAAAACTGCATCAAAGTTTTGGAGCCCCACCTACCCATTCCGCCCCCAGCCCCCACGCAGCTTAAAAACAGAAATGCTTATATCTATTACAGTTTTTGAGCTAGAACCACCAAATTTTGTGCCAAGATAGGTGATTACAACCCCCAAAAAAATGCATAAAAATGTTTGATGCTACGCCAATTCATACTGCCCAAGCTGCCCCAAGCCGCCCCAATGCTTCACTAAAACGGGAATGCGTGTATTTTCCAAAGCGTAAAAGCTAGAGTCGGAAGATAGCTGTTAACGATCCCCAAAAAACCGCACCAAAAATTTGGAGCCACGCCCCGCCGTTCCCTAGCCACTTGCATTTTGAAATCAAAAGTGCCTATATTTTCCACAGCTTTTGAGCTAGAGCCGCCAAATTTGGTGCCAAGATTGGAAGTGAAGAAACCCAAAAATTTTGGATGGCGCCCCCACCCATACCGCCCCCAGCCCCCCTTCCACCATATTCTACTAACTTTGAGCTAGAGTCACCAAATTTGGTATGAGGATAGCAATTAACATCATAAATAGATCTGCAGCAAAACTTTGGACGCCACGCCCCCCCATACCAGCCCCCAGCCCACCTTCCATCATATTTTACTAACTTTGAGCTAGAGTCACCAAATTTGGTATGAGGATAGCAATTAACATCATAAATAGATCTGCAGCAAAACTTTGGACGCCACGCCTCCCCCATACCAGCCCCCAGCACCCAGCCCCTCTTCTACCACATTCTACTAACTTTGAGCTAGAGTCACCAAATTCTGTTTGAGGATAGCAATTGACATCATAAATAAATCTGCAGCAAATCCCAGCCCCCCTTCCCACAAATTTTACTATTTTTAAGCTAGAGTCACCAAATTTGGGAGGAAGATAGTTTTTTGGCATCCCCATCTGCACCAGACAATCTTTGAGGCAGGGTACACCCCTGCCGTATCCACACACCATTGCAATCAGCTCTCTTTTAATCTGTTTTACTACTGGTATCGAGTATACCGCAGTCGGGTGCGTCCGACTGCAACGTTTCTACTTGTTTTAAGTTATGTCTAGAGTAAACAGGCCTTAACTGGGCCTTGACACAGCAAACATGCACCTGGGTATGTTTGCTACTGTTGTATTATATGTGTTATTGTGTGGTTGCCAGACTATGTATGAAAAAATGTCAATCCCTTTGAAACATTAATAAATTAATTTAATAGGTATTGATGAAAGTTTTTATGATACCCTGAATGCAGTCAATTCCAATGAGCTACTTACATCCATTGTACGCGAAATTAAGTTGAAAATTGTTTTGTTTTGGTTTGAGATGTTTATACTCGATACCGAAGGTAAAGAGTATATTGGGTTTGTGCAATGTCCGTCATGGTGTCTGTCCGTCTGTCCGTCCGTATGTTCGCAACTTTTTTCCACACCCTTCAAGTTAGAGACTTCAAACTTTGCAAATCTCTTTATCTATGGCATAGTAAATTAAAGTGTCAAGATTGGAGCTCTACGATAACTAGGGGGCTGGCAAATCGATAAACTCGATAACGCAAAAGTTTTGGGGCCCCACCTACCCATTCCGCCCCCAGCCCCCTCGCAGCTAAAAAACAGAAATGCTTATATCTATTACAGTTTTTAAGCGAGAACCACCAAGTTTTGTGCCAAGATAGGTGATTACAACCTCCAAAAAAATGCATAAAAACTTTGGATGCCACGCCAATCCATACTGCCCAAGCTGCCCCAAACCGCCCCAATGCTTCACTAAAAACGGGAATGCGTGTATTTTCCAAAGAGTTAAAGCTAGAGTCACCAAATTTCGTGGGAAGATAGCTGTTAACGATCCCCAAAAAACTGCATCAAAAATTTGGAGCCACGCCCCTCCGTTCCCTAGCCCACTGCATTTTGAAATCAAAAGTGCCTATATTTTCCACAGCTTTTGAGCTAGAGCCGCCAAATTTGTTGCCAAGATTGGAAGTGAAGAATCCCAAAAATTTTGGATGGCGCAACCCCACCCATACCACCCCCAGCCCCCCTTCCACCATATTCTACTAACTTTGAGCTAGAGTCACCAAATTCGGTATGAGGATAGCAATTAACATCACAATCAGATCTGCAGCAAAACTTTGGACGCCACGCCCCCCCATACCAGCCCCCAGCACCTAGCCCCCCTTCTACCATATTCTACTAACTTTGAGCTAGAGTCACCAAATTCTGTTTGAGGATAGCAATTGACATCATAAATAGATCTACAGCAAAAGATTGGATGCCACGCCCCCCTTACCAACCCCATCCCCCTTCCCCCAAATTTGACTATTTATGAGCTAGAGTCACCAAATTTGGTATGAGGATAGCTATTGACATCATAAATAGATCTTCAGCTAAAATTTTGATGCCACGCCCCCCCCCCCCCCCCCAAACCACCCACAGCCTTCCATCCACCATATTCTTCTAACTTTGAGCTAGAGTCACCAAATTTGGAAGGAAGATAGCTTTTTGGCATCCCCATCTGCACCAGACAATCTTTGAGGCATCGTACACCCCTGCCGTATCCGCACACCATTGCAATCAGCTCTCTTTTAATCTGTTTTACTACTGGTATCGAGTATACCGCAGTCGGGTGCGTCCGACTGCAACGTTTCTACTTGTTTTTTTTTTGTTTTTTGCGATGAAGGCTCTTGTGCTACTGCATTCACCATTGACAGCTGATGCTATCGCGGTCTATAGATGTTAACACATCAAAATATAATATCATACACTTTTTAAATGTATACACAGAAGTTTTAATACTTGTTTGCTTATTTAATGTTACATTTATTTGGAAAAAGTATATAATCGAAAGTGATTTAGTCAAAAATTTAAAAATTGTTAAATATTTGCAAAAATACTTGTTGTTTTTACCCTTGTAACGTTTTTATAATATTCGTTTGAGAAATTGGTTCTTAATTGCTGATTTTCATAAACATTACTAATTCTTTTTAGTAATCATCACCCTCGTCGATTTCACCAGTTGAATCTATTCCCACTTCTTCATAATCCTTTTCTAGCGCTGCTAAATCTTCTCGGGCTTCAGAGAACTCTCCTTCCTCCATGCCTTCTCCAACGTACCAGTGTACAAAAGCACGTTTTGCATACATTAGATCAAACTTATGATCCAAACGCGCCCATGCTTCAGCTATGGCCGTGGTATTGGATAACATGCATACCGCTCGTTGAACTTTGGCCAAATCACCTCCTGGCACCACGGTGGGTGGTTGGTAATTGATACCCACTTTAAAGCCAGTCGGACACCAATCCACAAATTGAATTGACCGCTTTGTTTTTATTGTAGCAATTGCTGCATTTACATCTTTGGGCACTACATCACCTCGATAGAGCATACAGCATGCCATATATTTTCCGTGTCTTGGATCACACTTGACCATCTGGTTTGCGGGTTCAAAGCATGCATTTGTTATTTCGGCAACAGTTAATTGTTCATGATAAGCCTTTTCAACGGAAATTACTGGAGCATATGTGGCCAGAGGAAAGTGAATGCGTGGGTAGGGAACCAAATTGGTTTGAAACTCAGTTAAATCAACATTAAGCGCTCCATCGAAGCGCAACGATGCTGTTATTGAGGAAACTATTTGCCCAATTAACCGATTCAAATTCATGTAGGTGGGACGCGCTATGTCTAAATTACGTCGGCATATATCGTATATGGCCTCATTGTCAACCATAAATGCGCAATCAGAGTGCTCCAGAGTGGTATGAGTGGTCAGAATAGAATTATACGGCTCGACAACAGCTGTTGAAACCTTTAAAATCGAAGGGGTCATGGTTAATTTATAATACTATGTATATATATTTCAGGGTTGGATAAGCTAAACAAAACGCTTTCAAGACATAAGAAAATATGCAAAGAGCTAAGAAGGCTCTAGTCAATATGATTCGACAAGGAGGTATCCTGAACCCTGGAAGTTAAGTGTACATACATAGATGGTTTGTATGTTGGTATGTGTATGTACAAGCACTAACACAAAATGCCTGCACATGCCACACATTGTCTACATATAATAGGTTGAGCTGTAAAAAACATACGTACTTGTGGAGCTGGATAGACCGAAAACTCTAGCTTTGATTTTTTCCCGTAGTCAACTGATAGACGCTCCATAAGCAGCGAGGTAAATCCAGAGCCAGTACCTCCTCCAAATGAATGAAAAACTAAAAATCCCTGAAGACCCGTGCATTGATCTGCCAGCTTACGGATACGGTCCAAAACAATATCCACAATTTCCTTGCCAATTGTATAGTGGCCACGAGCGTAGTTGTTGGCTGCATCTTCTTTACCAGTAATTAACTGCTTTGGATGAAACAGTTGTCGATATGTGCCAGTACGCACCTCATCAACAACAGTTGGTTCCAAGTCAACAAACACAGCACGAGGTACACGCTTTCCTGCGCTAGTTTCACTAAAGAAGGTATTGAAAGAGTCCTCGCCGCCACCAATTGTTTTGTCAGAGGGCATATGCCCATCTGGTTGAATTCCATGCTCTAGGCAGTACAGCTCCCAGCAAGCGTTACCAATCTGAACGCCAGCTTGCCCTATGTGAACTGAAATGCACTCCCTCTACATTAAAATACAATTTTGAAAAAAAATACATGGAGTGCTTTACATGAACATATGTTACATATAAATTTTTTAAATAATTCGCAAATCTTATGTACCTTTGTTTATCTCATAAATCTTCCATATTTTAGTACAAAATACATTAAATAACTTCTTAGTACACAGATTTCAAAGAATTGTTAACATAATTTTGGTGTCATAATTGATATGTATCATTATTGTTGAAAAATATCAATGGTCGTCAATATAAATATTAAAATATTACGGCCGAAGCTAAAATAAATTTCACTATGCATGAAATAATTATGCATATGGTTGTTTTCATATGAATTTCAAGGACAAACTAACTTTGTCTTATCATTAACTCAGTGATAGTCTTTTAAGTTATGCTAGTCTTAAAGTAAGCATTTACGCATGCATATTCACTTACCATATTGCGTAATAGTTAAATAGTAGGAATGAACGATCCCTTATAAATGATTGGTCTTTGTGTATGTTAAGAACAATTTAAATAGTCGATAGTTAAGGAAATGCAAAATGACTGATTATACAAACTTTAGACCGCAATGAAACACAGCTGGAATCCAACTAACCAAAGCTTCGGCCTCTCAAGATTTTTTATAGGCGACACATTGCCTTAAGCACAGACTTGCGAATATTATAGACTGTGCAAGTGCTAAGAGCTTTTTGAGCTTTTGTTTCCGCACATGAGAACTGCTCTTGGATTTGCATTGTTTTGCCTTCGCTTTAGAAAGTATGAGCGAGCGCGGAGGCGAATAGCATGTGCAGACGATTTTGTTTCACTTGGCCTTGCGTTTGTCGTCTATCGTACGACAACCAAGAACGGTAAATATTTGTAAGTATTTGTATGCAAGTGTTAGACACATGTATTTCTTAATGGGCCTACTTGCCGAGATTTTAGTTATATCTGTTATTTTTCATATTTCTGTTTCAGCGGCAACCGGAATTTGTGTGCATCTTTGCATAACTGAATGGCAGTCGGATGGCAAAATTTTTGACATGTGTCATAATATTTAAAACGTTGAAGAGTAATAATGACCAGCAATTGAATAATAATTAAAATTTAATTCTATGACACAAGCCAGTAATTATGACATCGCATCTACCATCCAGTTATGCAAAGTTGCACGCAAATTCCGAAAGTGTATTCAGTAGTGCATTTGTCGATGTCGGTTGCCGCAACAGAACAAGGAAATATATCAAAAATATCAAAAACCTCGGCAAACAAGCCCAGCACGTAACATATGTATTAGAGAGCTGCATGGCTTCACTCACAACGTACGTTTTGCTGAATGCTATGAATTGAGTTGAATTGAGTGAGTTAGAGGCACACAATGAATTGAATGAAATGAATTTTGTTGTGTGCTGCGACTCATGGCCAAGGTCACTCAGTGGAGTGAATTAGAATGAATGAAGCGTAAAGCGGAATGAAAAATTTTGCCAAGCCGAAGACATTTGAATTATTCAATTTACAGCATACACATTTTGGGTTTCGCTCATTTCGTTTGAGACAATTGTTACACACGTGTGTCCCTTGTACTCTCAGTTCCTTTGTTTGTTTGTTTTTAGTCTTATTTTATTACTATTTAAGTTCATGCCTGAACCCCCTTCTTCGTTTTCTTTCAGCACGACAAAACAAAAAAACTGTTTGGCATTCGAATGAATTCAAACGGCATTCTACTATTCTCTCGCATTCGAACTCATTCTATTTGTCTTTTTTTGTTTGAATGTTGTGAGGCCGAGTCTTACGCGAGCTCATTCATTCACTCAGATTCATTCCGTTTTGCATTCAATTCAATTCAATTCATTTTGAGCGTTGTTAATTCAAATGTGCCTTTTTTGCCATTCATGCAGCTCTCTAATATGTGTCAAACACTTGCATACAAAAACTGCCCAATATTTACCATTCTTGGTTGTCGTACGAAAGACGACTAGCGCATTGACAAGAGAAACAAAAACGTCTACAACAAGCTGTTCGCTCTCGCTTATACTTACTAAAGCAAAGGCAAATGCAATATGTTTATGAAAACGGTAGCACTTACACTGATAGAAAAAAGCCGTGCTAAAATTAAGTACGAATGAACATGAATAAAGTATTTTCGATTATAGTATTTCGTTCTTGATTTAAGAATGGAATACTTGAAATGAAAGTAAAATACTTAAATCAAGAATGGAATACTTGAAATGAGTGTAAAAATACTTTATTCAAGTACAAAAGTTCTTTAAATAAGAAAAAGTGAAAAATCGAGAAATCTTGATTCAAGTACGAGTTTCGGGTTCAAGTCCCCGCAGGGGATTTTCATAACATTTTTTTTTGCTGTTAAAAATTTTTTATATGTGACAAGTTACTTTTGATATAATTTTTAGAAAAATCTCTAAACAGCTAACAAGTTTCCTAAAAGCTGATCCCAATCAAGTTCACGTAAGATGAACATTAACTACAGTGAAAATGTGTTTTGAATTGGCTCACCAGCTAAGGCACTCGACGCAGTTACAAGGGATCTAAAATTCAAATCCTGACCCCCCCGGTAAGCATAAATCAAACAAATTTGCAATGGTTGTGTCTTATTTCCTACATTTCAAGCATAATTATGACATGTTTGGTAGTTTTAAAATTTGCTGCGCTTTGTATATATCTTAGAATTTCAGTAATTTATAAAATCAAGCATACGTTGATCAAGTATTGTCACACTTGGATCAAGTACACAAATTCTTGGAGAAATAAATATAGTTTGAAAAAACTAAAAAAATTGACAGCCTGTGTCAGATCACACGGGCGCATAGGTTAGCCGTAGAATACGTCTGTCCTTGTGCAACAAAAATTATGAAGCGGTAGCCTAATAACAACAACCACATAGATGTTTTATTTTATTTTTAATTGTGTTTGTTGTCATTTGGCTAATTTTTTCCTTTTTACTGCAATACTGGTTAGCATCTCTGATATAAATTTAGCAAACATTGACTTGAAATAGAAATATATATTTACATAATTTATTACTTCAAAATTTGTGCATAATTAAATCTAAAATTGTATTTTTGTTTTATGTTTGAAATGTGACTTTTGATATGACAGGTTAGTGAAAGGAAAAGTATGATATGTAATTTATTAATGATACACTTAAATTTCTAGCAAATACTAAATCTATATTGGTTAGAGCTAAGGTGGTTGCTGCATTTTTAATATACTTTAATTTGAATTTTTCTTTCATAAATTCTGCAAATGAACAATCATTTGTCATTTCTAAATTTAAATAACCTACGATGAGCATGTCCACCTCGGTGTCAACTGTGAAATTCTTGTCTATTAGTGCAGTGAGGTGAGAATATTTCATCAAAGCAGAAAAAAGCATTTGTTGCTTGTTGTTTTGAGAAACATTTGGATGAAAGTACACAGAGCCAAGAATAAATTTTTTTTGATTATTAATTTTAATTTCAGACAGACAAATGTCGCCTACATCGCTATCGACCAGTTGCCTGTTTGAAATATCGAATGGAGTACAATATGTTAACATGGTACTTTTTGCATAGATTGCTACTCCAGATGCACGACGACGTTGCTGTAAATTATTAAAATGCGAAATTAATTGTTCAATATTCATTTAAATTAAATTAAATTAACTTAATTCACAGTAACTGTTCACAAGTTGCGAAAATCAGGGCTGCCACCGTAAAGACGAATTATCGATAGTTTAACTCACGATAGTTTATATGATATTTTTGCACGGGTATATTTATTGTTTTGGTGCAAAAGCATAATTAAATGTGCAACACAAACAATAAAACATGATTTCGAAAACTTGCACGCAAATTTCAGAATTGGGGTAAACATATTTTATTGTGTTATAATTGTTTGGGGCTGACGTTAAGCTGAGCTTGTTCACCCCTGGCACGGAAGAATTTATGTATGAAAATTTAATTATGCTCGAATATCTTATTGAAATTTCCACATTTAGAAGCTATCAGTCATGACCGCATGTATATCAAACGAAAGGAAATCAAGTCTACTTTGTATTAAAACAAGTTTTAATCGATTCTCTGGCGGAATTTTTGAGCAATGTGCAATTGATAAAAAAGTAGTGATTTTTGCACTGATTTTTTGCCTTAAAAAGTTATATATTTGGCAAAATTATTATAAATTTGAATGTGGGAATGTTTGTTTACCTCATCTCAACTTAAATTCGAAAAACTCAGATTAATTGATTGATTATTGAGATTGCTAGAGCAATTTAAAGTCTTCAAAATGAAGCAAAATTTTGCATGTTTTTGGTCTCATTTTTTCAATAGAAAATGTAATCACTTCATATATATATATAGCTTAAAATAAAGGTTGAAGCCTTAGCTTTAAAATGAAATTAATTTGAGGAAAATCTATTCATTAGTTCATGAGCAATGAGCGATTTTGTGAAGCAACCATATTACAACAACAACTTTTTTGGATAGCACACTCATACCGAAACGTAAGACGTATTCTACGTCAAAAAACAAAAAACGAAATAATATTAGCAAAAATAACAATTTAATAATTTTTTTTTCTTCATTAAACAACATACAAATATACATATTTAACATTATTTAGTTGATATTTAACCAAAAAACAACTTATTGCCAAAAGAAAAACTTAAAAATTAATTTTTCGTGTTGCTTCAGTGGGTTGATTTAATTAAATAATACTTAAAAATATATTTTCTATGCTTCATTGCGTTGTTTTAACTTAATAATACTTCAACAATAATATTATATAGCTTCATTGCGTTGTTTTAACTTAATAATACATCAAAAATAATATTCATTTGCTTCTTTGCGTGGTATTTTAATTAATTTCTTATAAAATGAATGGAGAAAAAGTAAATTATCTACAGTTTTAGGCCCTAATCTATTTATACATATTTTCAGTAATAACATTGCCAGCTAAGGAAAAAACCCTTTCGGCCGCTGCACTGCTCGATGGTATAGTAAGAAGTTGCAATGCTAATTTTGATAATAGAGGATAACAGTTTTCTTTGGCTTTCCACCATTCAATAGGTTCGAAGTCTTTGCTTAAAGCAACTCTCTCAGTACAATAGCTTTCTATTTCTTCTAATGCCGATTTATAACTGTTATTTGAATAAGCCACCAGTTGAGAAAAGAAAAATTTAGTTTTTGGCACAAACATTTGGCTTTTAGAGGGAGTTGGCATTTGACAACTTGGACTTGCTGTACTTGATTGCGAAAACCAGTCCCGTTCACTGCGGAAAACGGGCGACAATCCTGAACGACATATTCACTGCACTTCTCTATATCTGTTTTTTTGTCCAAGCTAGAAACTTTTTATGTTCCTTGGTCTGTCTTAAGGACAGACAACATTTGTGTCTCGACAAATTTGAAGTTTGGTTTTCAGCACTTTTCTGCATGTATTGCAATAAATCTAGCCTTCAAGACCAGTATGGTCTTCTTGTAAAATGTCACACAATATTGTCCAAATTACACTTTTGCCTTTGTGTTTTGGGGCGACAGTGTATTCACCACGCTCTATTTTATTTTTAATTAATTCCGGCGTCAGTAACCTTTCACTAGCAAAATCAAAGATGCACTGAGCTCGAACGCTTAGAAGCTAACAAATAAAAAATATACTGCCAATAATTAGATATGTGCACATAAACACCATGGTATGTAAAAGACACCCGGGTAATACATGTGTGATTTGTCTACTCCTATTAATTGCGCATTGCTTTTTTTTACTTGCGCTTATTCCTAAATTCGTTTTGCAGGAAGTGCGACCGGCACGCGATGCCTAAAAATGAATGAGTGCCTGCACAAAAAAAAAAAAAACGGCACTTGTATGACCCGAAGAATAATATTGCCGGCACTCGTAGCACACACAAATTTTTGTTGAGTGTGTGTCTTTGCTTTGCTTAGCCGGTGGTGAGTGGCACCGGCACACAAATTTTATTGGGTGTGAGCAAGGTATACTTAACTAGGTAGTCTCACTCCGCTCTCTCGTTGCCTAACGAAATATGAGAGCAAATGAGAGCGAGAGTGAGAGCGAAAGAGTAATGCATTTTTTTGGGGTATGTGTGCTTTGCTTGCGTCAATACAACGAAAATTGTACGAAAACGCATATGAATTTATATGCATTTTTTTGCTGCAACAAGGACTAATTTGATTAAATAAATGTTACAAAAGAATTATTTAATATTCAATTATTTTTATTATAATAAAATTTTTAACATTTTTTGATTGCCTACAATTTTTTGTTTCTGCCTTTGAACTTTAATTTTCTTATTTAAATATTTAATTCTAAAAAATATTCTAGTCTTAAAAAATAATTCTTTAGTTTTATTATTTAAAGAAATATGGGTGGCCTGACTCACTAATTTATTAATTATATTTTTTTTAATTGATATTTTGCCATCGCTATTGTTTAGCGCGAATATTTTTTCTAAATCTAAAATTTTTTCTTTAAACAATTTAGATGGTTCCTTTAAGTAACCTGCCGATATCTGGTTGACATAAGTGAAACCGATATTCTCCGTCATTGGTTGGTCAAAGTCATAGTAAATCGGCTGCTTCCACGATTTAAAAATGCCTTGCACCATTGCCACCTGCACGTATTCCTTTGGTGGATGAACGGCACATTGCGACGCATCCCACTCAAAAGAAGATGTCACCTTCATTTCGTCAAACATAAGCGAGCACACTTTGTCTTCTTCCTCCATATCTGGCGCATTTTTCATTAGCTTTATGACAAAATCTAAAGTCCCTGACTTAACCTCAATGCGCTGGCACCATTTATGCAATGTGGACACACCGGGCAACGGGAAACCTTTTTTATAAAGGTGCCTATAAGCGCGTGGCCCCGCGGCGTGTAGGCAAATAGCTTCCGACATATCGTCTTGTGTCCATCGTGCTTGTCCTCCATCACGAAGATGTTGAAGCTGGGATGTCGTAAAAAGCTTTCTAACGCAAGCGTTTAAATTGTTTGCGGCAGCCAGCTGTTTTTTTAAATCGCCAACTTCTTTCTCCAAGCTCCTAACCTTTTTTTGCAGTCGCAAATTTTCAAGAGCTATGCCTGCTTCAACCACTTCTTTCCTGAAAGTTTTAAAACATAATATAATATTTGATGTATGCGGGTCGAACACAAAACTATACTTACTCAGTTTGGGTGCTACAATCTTTTTGGTTAGTATTTAAATCTAGCTCTCCGTTTTCGATTATTTTAGGAAGTGCACCTTCCCGCAGACGTCGACGCTTAGCCGCATTTTCATAAAAATCCTCCAAATTAAAATGTTGCTCACAAATTCTACTATGTGGTGTGAAATCCACTCCAGCAGCCTTGTTCCATAATTTTCTTTTTAACACATTTCCTGGCACTACACACATTTCACTCCAATTTCGCATCTTTTTTTACACAAAAAGCAATATGGCGGCATTTTAAAAGTCTCGCACAAAATTACACAGCAGAACACAAAAAAATCATCCGCGTACGTGCGTCGCTTACAATGTTCGCAACGAGACTGAATCGTAAGGCAACAGAAAAAGAGGGCAAGCAAAAGAGCGGGACTACCTAGTTAAGTATACCTTGGGTGTGAGTAAGGTGGCAAAAATTGACACCCTTGCAGTTCTCTGATTTAACCTTGGCCAAAATTTTCAAAGTGCTTTTGACAACATTTTCTCCTTTGCCTCTTTAAATTACAATATTATAATATCGTTTGCCGGCAATCTTGTTACTCAATTTCTCCTTAATTATTAAGCATTCCGCACCGGAGTCGAAGAAAAATTGGAACGGCTCACCATTTTGATGCAGAACTCAATGTGGCTTCGATACCACACTACACACGTCGACTCGCTTTTCGTGGTTACCATTTGCTGGAACTGTACCCTTGGTGCAAGTGCTAGCAATGTTTCCTACATTCCCGCATCTGTAACACCTCACACCTGATTGGTCTCGCCCAGGCCCTGTCCTGTTATATGTTGGCTTGTCTGTTAATCCGCTCTTCTCTTCTGCAATCCTTTTGCGGCAATCACGTATTTCGTGTCCCAAACCATTACAAAAATGACATTTGATTGGAGGTTGCATCTGCTGTTTTTTTGGTTTCCTACCATGATCAGAATTAGGGCCTTTAACACGCTTGCCAACTGTAAATGCTTTTAGTTGTTGTTGCAATTCAATTGAAGCCTAGTGTCGATTTGCGATGCATGTGCCATCACAAGCGATACTGCCATCATAGTGCTCAATTTCTTCATCAATGACGTCACTATGCGGCTACAATACTAGTTTGCATTCGGCCGTCCATTTAATACATTAAACAAAATGGAGGCTGGCGTCTCTTATGCCCTCGTATTGTTGCACGAAAAGTTTTTGAAACTGAGGCCACTTCATTCCAGCAAAACTGATTTGTGACAGCCATTGTGATGCGCTTCCAATTAACGATTTGCTAAGCGTCATCACCAATGCACTGCCCTCCAATGGATGCTCTGCCAAAATCATGCCCGCAGTTTTGCACCAAGCTGCGGCGTCAGCTTTAGCGACATTCTGTCTGTATTTAAGCAGCGTCACAAAATTCTTTTTGACGTAGAATACGTCTTACGTTTCGGTATGAGTGTGCTATCCAAAAAAGTTGTTGTTGTAATATGGTTGCTTCACAAAATCGCTCATTGCTCATGAACTAATGAATAGATTTTCCTCAAATTAATTTCATTTTAAAGCTAAGGCTTCAACCTTTATTTTAAGCTATATATATATATGAAGTGATTACATTTTCTATTGAAAAAATGAGACCAAAAACATGCAAAATTTTGCTTCATTTTGAAGACTTTAAATTGCTCTAGCAATCTCAATAATCAATCAATTAATCTGAGTTTTTCGAATTTAAGTTGAGATGAGGTAAACAAACATTCCCACATTCAAATTTATAATAATTTTGCCAAATATATAACTTTTTAAGGCAAAAAATCAGTGCAAAAATCACTACTTTTTTATCAATTGCACATTGCTCAAAAATTCCGCCAGAGAATCGATTAAAACTTGTTTTAATACAAAGTAGACTTGATTTCCTTTCGTTTGATATACATGCGGTCATGACTGATAGCTTCTAAATGTGGAAATTTCAATAAGATATTCGAGCATAATTAAATTTTCATACATAAATTCTTCCGTGCCAGGGGTGAACAAGCTCAGCTTAACGTCAGCCCCAAACAATTATAACACAATAAAATATGTTTACCCCAATTCTGAAATTTGCGTGCAAGTTTTCGAAATCATGTTTTATTGTTTGTGTTGCACATTTAATTATGCTTTTGCACCAAAACAATAAATATACCCGTGCAAAAATATCATATAAACTATCGTGAGTTAAACTATCGATAATTCGTCTTTACGGTGGCAGCCCTGATTTTCGCAACTTGTGAACAGTTACTGTGAATTAAGTTAATTTAATTTAATTTAAATGAATATTGAACAATTAATTTCGCATTTTAATAATTTACAGCAACGTCGTCGTGCATCTGGAGTAGCAATCTATGCAAAAAGTACCATGTTAACATATTGTACTCCATTCGATATTTCAAACAGGCAACTGGTCGATAGCGATGTAGGCGACATTTGTCTGTCTGAAATTAAAATTAATAATCAAAAAAAATTTATTCTTGGCTCTGTGTACTTTCATCCAAATGTTTCTCAAAACAACAAGCAACAAATGCTTTTTTCTGCTTTGATGAAATATTCTCACCTCACTGCACTAATAGACAAGAATTTCACAGTTGACACCGAGGTGGACATGCTCATCGTAGGTTATTTAAATTTAGAAATGACAAATGATTGTTCATTTGCAGAATTTATGAAAGAAAAATTCAAATTAAAGTATATTAAAAATGCAGCAACCACCTTAGCTCTAACCAATATAGATTTAGTATTTGCTAGAAATTTAAGTGTATCATTAATAAATTACATATCATACTTTTCCTTTCACTAACCTGTCATATCAAAAGTCACATTTCAAACATAAAACAAAAATACAATTTTAGATTTAATTATGCACAAATTTTGAAGTAATAAATTATGTAAATATATATTTCTATTTCAAGTCAATGTTTGCTAAATTTATATCAGAGATGCTAACCAGTATTGCAGTAAAAAGGAAAAAATTAGCCAAATGACAACAAACACAATTAAAAATAAAATAAAACATCTATGTGGTTGTTGTTATTAGGCTACCGCTTCATAATTTTTGTTGCACAAGGACAGACGTATTCTACGGCTAACCTATGCGCCCGTGTGATCTGACACAGGCTGTCAATTTATTTTTTTGCAGTTGTTGTTACTGCTGGCGTCAGCATTGCCTTCAGCTCTTCCAAAAACATCATATTTTGCTGTTCCAACACTTGCAATAGATTTCCAGGATGCTGCAACTGTGACGATCCCGCTTCTGATGTAGGGGCCCAGGGAATCTTGTCATTTTCCATTTTTCTTATATTGCTTGTACATTCTCTTTTCAAAAGCGTCGTGAGTCGCGTGTGTTTTCGCCTGTCACCAAATTCACACTAACTTGCTTCTAGAACATCCGCATTTCTAAATCTATATCTATATCTATTTCGGACCTCGCCTGTGTGTATCTACCAATTCATGATGCATACTCTCGTTGTCTCCTTTTTCATTTATTAAAACATTACATAACACTAACAGTATTCATAACGCTAACGTGTCTAGGTGACTTAAGGCCTGTTTACTCGCGACATAACATAACACAACATAACAAAAAATACCTTATCTTAATTAAAAATATCGTAATGAATAGTTGCATTTACTCTGGACATAACTTAACTTAGAAAATCAGTGCGGCAGTGCTGTATAATTTTGTTGGCAGTATTGTTAAACAAAGAAAAATAATCCGGTAATATCACATATTGACAATCAGCATATTGACAATTGTCAATTGTAGCCCAAACTTCTCTTTTTATACCCTGAACCCATAAAATGGGTAAATCAGGGTATAATGGTTTTGTGCAAAAGTATGTAACAGGCAGAAGGAAGCATCTCCGACCCCATAAAGTATATATATTCTTGATCAGTATCAATAGCCGAGTCGATATGGCCATGTCCGTCTGTCCGTCCGTCTGTCCGTCCGTCTGTCCGTCTGTCCGTCTGTCTGTCTGTCCGTCTGTCCGTCTGTATCAACGCTTAGATCTCAGAGACTACAAGAGCTAGAGACTTCAGATTTTGAATATAAGTTCTCCTATACCATAAGCAGAACAAGTTTGCTTCAAATTATCGATAACTACTCTGGTTTTCGATGTACACATGGAATCGATAACAAAAAATATCGAATTTGGAAAATAAAAAAATGGGGGTTGGTGTAATGGGTAACGATAGAACTTTTCTCAAAATTTCGTCGAAATCGGTTAAGAAACACCAGAGATATCGTAAAGTTAAGTCAGCTATGAGTTTTGTTTAAAGTGATCAAAATTTGAAGCATACTTTTAGGACGCAAGGACTGCAACTGGGTTCAGGGTATCTTCTGGTCGGGCTATCCCGACTAGAGCCTTCTTACTTGTTTTAATTATATTTTTAACGTCTTTTGACTTTTTGTCATAAATTAAACTATGATTTTGCACTAACATTATTAATTACGCTCATCCAGTTTGAATAAGATGTATAATTGAAGTTGAATAACGTTTTGCAAAATTTTTTACGATCAGCTGTTCGATATTCACGTAAATCAACACTGAACGACATAAGAAAATTAAAAAACATTGAGAGCCATAAGGTTGATTGAGTCAGCTGACTCTTAAGTTATTTTATGTTAAGTTATGTCGAGAGTAAACAGGCTGTTAGCACTAACAGTATTCTTAAAGGTGACGTATCTATTTAACTTAGCACTAACAGTATGCTTTACAGCAATTCTACGACATATACATTATTTGCATATCCGCTTTTGGTGAGCAATAGCAACATGAGCAAAAGCGGCTTATCATGTTCATTTGTGAGTTTTTGCATTATTTGAATTTATTTTAATACTAGCTAACCAGGTAAGTTTTGCTGCCCCAAAAACACACCCGACTGACATTGTCCTGTCGTAACGATTACTATTCAATTCGTTAGTTTATTATTCTAATGCTTCTTGATATACAATGTTCTTGGTTTTTTTTTCTTGCGCTTAAATAAATAGTTTTGTTGGTATTCCGACTCAGGAGCAGGCGACATATAACTTGCCCTGTGAAAAACATGGATTTTCAAGATTGATGCGACAAACACTTAGCGACTGCCCTTGTTATTTATTTATCTATCGACATTGTGTATGCTAGCCGCACTGGAAATTGCACCCGTTGAAAGTCGAATTTCATGTCGTTCGAAATCAAAGGAATCCTTGGAATCAAAACATCTTCAACTTTCGTATTTCCCTTTCAAAATTGTGGCTTCGATGACTTTGTTAATTAATTTCTTCACCGCAAGTCGGGTGCCAATACAAAGACGTGGCTGGTTTACATTCCGCAACATGATGATAACTGATCCGATTTTTAACTGCAGATTCTGAGGTGGTAATCCAGTTAACTCCAGCGAATTTAAAATTTCTGATGGATAGTTGACAACATCCACATTTTTTGCCGCCAATATAACTCTTTCACTCAACCACTTATGATCTTTAATTTTGAGCTATGTTTGGGAAGACATTTTTTGTGCCATCCTGCACTAATCCCAAACTATTAGTTTACTCTGCTGCAACACTTTGGCCATCGCACAATTTCTTGAAAGGTTGCAAGTTGGTGTTTCATTTATTTGCATGTTAAACGACAACTGGAGTGCGGAATGAGCTTTTCGACCGCCATCCAAGAATATAGCTGCAATACCTGATGAAGCAAGTGCAAGTGCGATACCATTTTGCGATCGAATCGTTGCCAAAATCAATGATATTAGAAACGTTTTCCCGGTCCTACCGGGAGCATCTACGAAAAAAATCTTCCAGCTCCATCTGTTACAACTTTCATTAGCTTTTCGTATGCATATTTTTGTTGCTCATTTAAAAGGGGAACGTTAGAACAGTTTCTTTTAATTCCTCAGAATCGTATTGGGTTTCGCGTCACAGCTCTTGATAAAATGCGTGGTGCATTGGGTGATTTGGCGTTCACTGCTGGCAATTTCAAAAGCTTTCTCTTTGGTCTCTCAATCAACAATACTGGCATACAACGTTCACTTGTCCAATATCAACGATTTTCTGTGAACTTTACTCGATTTCTTCGTTATAATTGAATGCAGCTTGATAGGGGTTAAGCCCAACATTTCGATTTCCCCGATTCCGTTCAACTTCTTGTTCTGTATGTTTTGACGTAGAATACGTCTTACGTTTCGGTATGAGTGTGCTATCCAAAAAAGTTGTTGTTGTAATATGGTTGCTTCACAAAATCGCTCATTGCTCATGAACTAATGAATAGATTTTCCTCAAATTAATTTCATTTTAAAGCTAAGGCTTCAACCTTTATTTTAAGCTATATATATATATGAAGTGATTACATTTTCTATTGAAAAAATGAGACCAAAAACATGCAAAATTTTGCTTCATTTTGAAGACTTTAAATTGCTCTAGCAATCTCAATAATCAATCAATTAATCTGAGTTTTTCGAATTTAAGTTGAGATGAGGTAAACAAACATTCCCACATTCAAATTTATAATAATTTTGCCAAATATATAACTTTTTAAGGCAAAAAATCAGTGCAAAAATCACTACTTTTTTATCAATTGCACATTGCTCAAAAATTCCGCCAGAGAATCGATTAAAACTTGTTTTAATACAAAGTAGACTTGATTTCCTTTCGTTTGATATACATGCGGTCATGACTGATAGCTTCTAAATGTGGAAATTTCAATAAGATATTCGAGCATAATTAAATTTTCATACATAAATTCTTCCGTGCCAGGGGTGAACAAGCTCAGCTTAACGTCAGCCCCAAACAATTATAACACAATAAAATATGTTTACCCCAATTCTGAAATTTGCGTGCAAGTTTTCGAAATCATGTTTTATTGTTTGTGTTGCACATTTAATTATGCTTTTGCACCAAAACAATAAATATACCCGTGCAAAAATATCATATAAACTATCGTGAGTTAAACTATCGATAATTCGTCTTTACGGTGGCAGCCCTGATTTTCGCAACTTGTGAACAGTTACTGTGAATTAAGTTAATTTAATTTAATTTAAATGAATATTGAACAATTAATTTCGCATTTTAATAATTTACAGCAACGTCGTCGTGCATCTGGAGTAGCAATCTATGCAAAAAGTACCATGTTAACATATTGTACTCCATTCGATATTTCAAACAGGCAACTGGTCGATAGCGATGTAGGCGACATTTGTCTGTCTGAAATTAAAACTAATAATCAAAAAAAATTTATTCTTGGCTCTGTGTACTTTCATCCAAATGTTTCTCAAAACAACAAGCAACAAATGCTTTTTTCTGCTTTGATGAAATATTCTCACCTCACTGCACTAATAGACAAGAATTTCACAGTTGACACCGAGGTGGACATGCTCATCGTAGGTTATTTAAATTTAGAAATGACAAATGATTGTTCATTTGCAGAATTTATGAAAGAAAAATTCAAATTAAAGTATATTAAAAATGCAGCAACCACCTTAGCTCTAACCAATATAGATTTAGTATTTGCTAGAAATTTAAGTGTATCATTAATAAATTACATATCATACTTTTCCTTTCACTAACCTGTCATATCAAAAGTCACATTTCAAACATAAAACAAAAATACAATTTTAGATTTAATTATGCACAAATTTTGAAGTAATAAATTATGTAAATATATATTTCTATTTCAAGTCAATGTTTGCTAAATTTATATCAGAGATGCTAACCAGTATTGCAGTAAAAAGGAAAAAATTAGCCAAATGACAACAAACACAATTAAAAATAAAATAAAACATCTATGTGGTTGTTGTTATTAGGCTACCGCTTCATAATTTTTGTTGCACAAGGACAGACGTATTCTACGGCTAACCTATGCGCCCGTGTGATCTGACACAGGCTGTCAATTTATTTTTTTTTCGTTTGTCTACACCATACAGGTTTTTAAACAGTTCAAACATGTCTACGCCAATCCAGGATAGAAAATAAGATTTTTGCTGTTCTTTTTTAAAGCTTGGAAACGGAGGGCATATGGCTAATTCACTCGGTTGGCTTGAATACCCACTACGGTGTACACTCTGATTGAGGATCGTTTGCATTCATTGTTGCTGTTATTATTATTATTAACAAGTTAGTGCTTAATTTAAATTAAGTCTAACAGGATACTAAGCTATAGCAGCCGTAAGCTTGTAGAGTTCGATCTATAATCTAATATGTACATGTGATCTTATTATATATTTTGTTTATGTAAAGGTTAAATTAGATTATAGATATTTAAATTTTTCAGGAATTCTATTGTTTTGTTTATGTTTTTAAATGAGGTTCTTTCTTTTATTGGTTGTTGGAGGTAAAGGGCTCCTTCTCCGTAGAGGAACTAAACATGGAAATCCATTACGCCGCCCGCTATGCCCCACTGCTCAGAGACCACGAAACACAGTGCCACACAGAGACAAGCATCTCTGGTCTCCTAACGTTGCTGCCATGGTTGCTGAGAAGAGGCGTTTACGCCGAGTATGGCACATTTCTCGCAACCCGCACGACAAGACGGAGTACAACAGAGCACCCAAGGCCTTGAAGGAACTGCTCCAGAATCTGAGGAGAGAGTCCCTTGAGCACTACCTGCTACAAGTGGAACCTTGCCAACCTGACCACAATCTATCGCAAATCACCAAGGGGATCAAGAGACCCGCAAGGAGAGCGTAACCTGTGAAGAATGTATCAGGCTCCTGGTGCAGAACTGAAAAAGAAAGGGCCGTAGCATTTGCCGAACACCTCTACTGCTCTTTCTCCCCCTTCACAAGGTGCTCTCCAGAGGACGAGGAAGACGCTATCCGTTCCCTGGATATACCCCTCCAAATGTCTTTTCCCATCCCGGAGGTAGAACATGACGAACTCATTGTTGAAATAATGCAGCTCAATCCCTCCAAATCGCCTTGATATGACGGTATCGACGTTCCAGCCATTAAAGCTCTACCGCCAAAGGGGATTTCTCTTCTCCACAAAATCGCCAATAAATGCTTTCAGCTAGGACATTTTCCCACCCAGTGGAAACGCTTCGAGGTGATACTGATCCGAAAACCTGGGAAACCTGCAGCCAATCTCGAATCTTATCGCCCCATTAGCTTATTGGCCGTACTCTCCAAAACAGTTGAGAGACTACTTTTGCGTAGAGTTCGACCAATACTGGAAGAGGCCGGTTGGATACCAAATCACCAGTTTGGCTTCAGGGAGCTGCATGGCACACCAGAACAGTGCCATAGGATCGTTCAGAAAATTCTGGAAGCTCTTGAAGAAAAGAAATACTGCTCGGCCGTCTTCGTAGATGTCAGGCAAGCATTTGACAAGGTTTGACACATAGGATTGCTCTACAAGCTGAAGCTAGCGTTACCAGCCCCTCACTATCTGCTGCTCAGATCTTACCTAACTGGTAGATTTTTCTACGTTTAATGCGGCGAGGAGAGCTCAGCAATAAGAGAAGTCAGATCTGGAGTCCCACAGGGAAGTGTTCTGTGTCCGACGCTATACACAATGTATACAGCTGATATGCCAACCATCAGCGACTCTAGAATGCTCACTGCCACTTATGCCGATGACACTGCCTTTTTAGCCAACGATAAGTCCCCACTCGTGGCGTCCAGCATAATCCAAACTCAGCTGGACCGCCTAAACACATGGCTTAGACGGTGGAATATCGTAGTCAACCCAGACAAATCCACACACATTACGTTTGCCCTGAGAAGAGGAGACTGCCCTGCCGTCAGTCTTTTATGGCGTTGCCATACCCAGCAGCGGCACTGCAAAGTACTTAGGCATGGTATTGGATAGGCGCTTAACCTGGAGTAGTCAATTAAAACAAAAACGGTCCCAGTTGAACGAGAGGTTGCGCAAGCATCTTTGGCTGCTAGATAGAAGGTCAGACTAAGAGTCAAACTCCTCATATACAAAGCCATACTTTAACCTATGTGGACGTGTGGCATAGCACTCTGGGGCACTGCAAAAAGAAACAACAGGGAAAGAATCCAAGTCTTTCAAAACAAGGTTCTGCGCCTTAATTCTGAGGCGCACCCATACCATACAAATGCAGAAATCCACCAGGTACTAGAAGTCCCTCACATAAGCCAGGAGGTGGCTAGGCTCACGAAGGCATATCTGGATAGGCTGGACAACCATGTCAACCCTCTGGCCATAAACCTGCTGGATAACAGTACAATGACTCGGCGACAGAAGAGGGCACACCCCCTGGATTTGCCAAACATATAAACTTTTAAATCCTCTTCCTTCCCCCATCACCCCACCACCCCTTTTTAAACCCCAATAACAACTCCCAAGTCAATATGTTATATAGAAAAGTCAATGTTATGCATTACAATTCGCTGATAGTCCCCTTAGGGACTGATTGCAAATAAAGAAAATAGAAAAAAAATAAATTGACAGCCTGTGTCAGATCACACGGGCGCATAGGTTAGCCGTAGAATACGTCTGTCCTTGTGCAACAAAAATTATGAAGCGGTAGCCTAATAACAACTTTTGATATGACAGGTTAGTGAAAGGAAAAGTATGATATGTAATTTATTAATGTTACACTTAAATTTCTAGCAAATACTAAATCTATATTGGTTAGAGCTAAGGTGGTTGCTGCATTTTTAATATACTTTAATTTGAATTTTTCTTCCATAAATTCTGCAAATGAACAATCATTTGTCATTTCTAAATTTAAATCACCTACGATGAGCATGTCCACCTCGGTGTCAACTGTGAAATTCTTGTCTATTAGTGCAGTGAGGTGAGAATATTTCATCAAAGCAGAAAAAAGCATTTTTTGCTTGTTGTTTTGAGAAACATTTGGATGAAAGTACACAGAGCCAAGAATAAATTTTTTTTGATTATTAGTTTTAATTTCAGACAGACAAATGTCGCCTACATCGCTATCGACCAGTTGCCTGTTTGAAATATCGATTGGAGTACAATATGTTAACATGGTACTTTTTGCATAGATTGCTACTCCAGATGCACGACGACGTTGCTGTAAATTATTAAAATGCGAAATTAATTGTTCAATATTCATTTAAATTAAATTAAATTAACTTAATTCACAGTAACTGTTCACAAGTTGCGAAAATCAGGGCTGCCACCGTAAAGACGAATTATCGATAGTTTAACTCACGATAGTTTATATGATATTTTTGCACGGGTATATTTATTGTTTTGGTGCAAAAGCATAATTAAATGTGCAACACAAACAATAAAACATGATTTCGAAAACTTGCACGCAAATTTCAGAATTGGGGTAAACATATTTTATTGTGTTATAATTGTTTGGGGCTGACGTTAAGCTGAGCTTGTTCACCCCTGGCACGGAAGAATTTATGTATGAAAATTTAATTATGCTCGAATATCTTATTGAAAGTTCCACATTTAGAAGCTATCAGTCATGACCGCATGTATATCAAACGAAAGGAAATCAAGTCTACTTTGTATTAAAACAAGTTTTAATCGATTCTCTGGCGGAATTTTTGAGCAATGTGCAATTGATAAAAAAGTAGTGATTTTTGCACTGATTTTTTGCCTTAAAAAGTTATATATTTGGCAAAATTATTATAAATTTGAATGTGGGAATGTTTGTTTACCTCATCTCAACTTAAATTCGAAAAACTCAGATTAATTGATTGATTATTGAGATTGCTAGAGCAATTTAAAGTCTTCAAAATGAAGCAAAATTTTGCATGTTTTTGGTCTCATTTTTTCAATAGAAAATGTAATCACTTCATATATATATATATAGCTTAAAATAAAGGTTGAAGCCTTAGCTTTAAAATGAAATTAATTTGAGGAAAATCTATTCATTAGTTCATGAGCAATGAGCGATTTTGTGAAGCAACCATATTACAACAACAACTTTTTTGGATAGCACACTCATACCGAAACGTAAGACGTATTCTACGTCAAAAAAAAAACAAAATTAGCAAGTTAGGGCTTAATTTAAATTAAGTCTAAAAGGATACTAAGCTATAGCAGCCTTAAGCATGTAGAGTTCTTTCTATAATCTAATATGTTCATGTGATCTTATTATATATTTTGTTTATGTAAAGGTGTATTAACGTTAATTTAGATTATAGATATTTACATTTTTCAGGAATTCTATTGTTTTGTTTATGTTTTTAAATGAGGTTCTTTCTTTTATGGGTTGTTGGAGGTAAAGGGCTCTTTCTCAATTGTATAATGGGCAGTCTATTAATATATGTGTGATGGTGAGGGTTGTGTTGCAGTTGGTACATGTTTGTGGTGGGGATTTATTAAGGATATAGCTATGGGTTAGCTTTGTGTGTCCTAGTCTTAACCTTGTAAATTTTGAAAAGTCCGTTCTTGATGTGTCTTTTATTGTGTTTTTTGTTGATTTGTCGTATCAGATCATTTTGCAGTATTGGGATTGTTTAGGATGAGTTTATAGAATTGTTGGGTGTTGTGTTTTATAAATTTGTTTATGTCCGATGGGTTGTAGTTGGTTTCAAGCGTGAGGGGGAATTTATGGGTGTTTTTCGCTATTTCGTCTGCAAGCTCGTTTCCTGTTATACCACAGTGATCTGGGATCCTTACGAGTTGCAGTTTAATGTTCTTGTGTTTGTTTAAAATATTTCTGATGGAGATTGTGTAAAAGTTTTGGCTGTTAGTGTTGTTCATGGCTAGTAGTGAGGACAGAGAGTCTGAAAAGATGCTAAATTTAACTCTTTGTTTGCTGGCGAATTTGCATGCGGTGAGGATTGCTGCCATTTCAGCTGTAAAAATTGAGAAGAATAGTGTTAGCATATGGTATGCAATTACCTCTGTATCAGTTGCCACACTGTATGAGACCCCGTTATTCGACTTGGACCCGTCCGTGTACAGGAATTGTCTATCTGTCATTTAGTTTTTAAGTTCGTTGAATTTATTTTTGTATATTAAAGGTGAGGTGTTGGATTTGAGGGAGGTGTGTGGCGAGGTATTGATGTTGGAAGAGTAAGCTATTATTTCGTTTTTGTATGTGATGGGAGATGTTCGTATTTTGAGTATATTGCGTTGTTCTATTATGTCGTAAAGTGCGGATGGAATTTTGGGCGTTCTTTTGGATTTCTTAATTTTATTCTAGATTTTTTATATTGGTGAGTGTTTGGAGTGCATTATAATTTTGTAGTTTTTTGTGTCGCGTATAAGGTTCTGTATTCGATTGGTAATATATTGGCTCCACGTAGGAGGCTGTGGATTGGTGTGGTGCGAAATGCATTGAATGCCATTCTTGGTAAATTGGTTTGAGTTTGTTTAGTGTTGATTTGGGTGTTTTCCCATAATGTTGGTTGCCATAGTCGGTTTTGGACATAATAATGGATTTAACTAAGTAAGTAATTGAGTTTCTGTTGCAGTTAAATTTGTTGTTCGATAAGCACTTTATTTCTTTAAGTCTTTTTGATAGTTGTAAGGAAAGGTTTTCTATGTGTTTGTTCCATTTGTAGTTTTTTTCTATGGTTATTCCAAGGATCTTGAGAGAGTTTACTTTTTGCAGGGAAAAGACGTTAGTAAAGCACCGGAGTAGTTGCACCATTGGTTGATGTCGTTAAACAGTTGGTCTATATTCAAAGAAATTGGTTTTTTATTTAGTTTGTAAACTATTGTGTAGTCGTCGGCATAGCCATTAAATTCTAGTTTATTATGTTTCTCTAATGCTTTGTTTAGTTTGTTGTACACTATTGCGAATAAAATGACTGACGGGGGGTTCCTTGCGGTATTCATTTTTTAAAGGCTGGGGGATGGAGTATGAATTGTTGGCGAGCACTGTTATTTTCCTGTCGGTGAGGAAGTTGCAAATGTATTTTGTTATTCTTGGTCCTATACTCCAATCAGCAAGTTTGTCAATGATGCTGTGTATTCCCACTCTGTCGAAAGCCTTTGCGAAGTCTAAGGAGATGATGAAGGCATGGTTTTTTTTTGAAAGGGAAGATATGGTCTGATAATCTAGCATGGCTAGGGAATCAGACACTGATTTTCTCATTCTGAATCCTACTTGCCGACTATCTAGTAGCTTGCCATTTGTAGCAAGCCACCTTAGTCGTTTTGAGATTATTTTGTCTAGCACTTTCGCGATGCAGGAGTTGAGAGAGATAGGGCGGTAGGAATTAATGGAGGTATTGTCCAAATTTTGTTTAAGGATGGGTATAATTCAGCTGACTTTGAATTGCTGGGGAATTTGCGCCGTAAGGATACTATTGAAGAGGTCGAGAAGCCTCTTCAAAAGACTTGGAGTTATGTTTTTTAGCATCGGGTAGCTTATTCGATCTCGTCCTGGTGTTTAGCCTTTTAGCTGATTAAGAGCAGCTAATAGTTTCAAGTGATGTCTTTTTCGAGATTGAGTGCTAGGGTAGATGGATCGTGTGAAATAGAGAAGCTGGATTTTGCTTTGTGGTGGTTGAACGATGGGTGAAAATTTGTGTCGAGCTACGGGTTGGACCAGTGGCTACCAAGCTTGATGGCTATTGTGTTTTCGTCAAGAATGTTTTGTGTGTGGTCATGAGGGTTAGTGAGGCAGTGGATATCGTGGCGTGTTTTTAACCCACAGAAGCGGTTTATGTGTGACCATATTTTAGCTATGGGTGTGTTTGGATTAATTTGCTCTGTAAAGTTTTGAATAGAAATTCGTTTCCTAGTTGTTATATCCCGTTTGAGTCGGGCATTGGCTTTTTTGTAGGTTAGAATGTTTGTTATGTTAATGGGTCTATTTAGTTTGCTCCAAACTGTTTGTTTTTCATCTTTTAATTGTTGAAGGTCTTGGTCCCACCATGGCACTGTGTTCTTTTTTCTGTGTTGGTGACATTGGGGTATGGTTTGGTTGGCTGCGTGAACTATGATTTTAGTTATGGTGGCTGTTTCTTTGTTTATGTTTGTGCTGGTGGGTTTTTCAAGGGATAATGTTTCTGTGAGCTTCTTGAAAAGGGGCCAGTTCGCTTTCTTAAGGTTGAATTTTGGTCTTACGGTGGGGTTGTTGCTGATGTTGGGTTCGTCGAATAAGTCGATGCTTATGGGGAAGGGATCACTGCCTGAAAGCGAGTTATCTCTGTTCCCTTTTGGAGCTAAGTTTAAGAATGGGTGATGCAAGGGACAGGTCGATGTGAGTGAAAGTATGGTGGGTGGAGAAATGGGTTGGCGAGCCATTGTTGAGTTTTATTAGTGATGATTGATTGATGAATTTGAAGAAAGTGTTGCCTCAATTGTATTAATTAATTAATAGGGGAGGAGTTAGGCTGTTAAAAGTGTTGGGTTGTAGTTGGTTTCAAGCGTGAATGGGAATTTATGGGTGTATTTCGCTATTTCGTCTGCAAGCTCGTTTCCTGTTATACCACAGTGATTTGGGATCCTTCCGAGTTGCAGTTTAATGTTCTTGTGTATGTTTAAAATATATCTGATGGAGATTGTGTAAAAGTTTTGGCTGTTAGTGTTGTTCATGGCTAGTAGTGAGGACAGAGAGTCTGAACAGATGCTAAATTTAACTCTTTGTTTGCTGGCGAATTTGCATGCGGTGAGGATTGCTGCCATTTCAGCTGTAAAAATTGAGAAGAATAGTGTTAGCATATGGTATGCAATTACCTCTGTATCAGTTGCCACACTGTATGAGACCCATCATTCGACTTGGACCCGTCCGTGTACAGGAATTGTCTATCTGTCATTTAGTTTTTAAGTTCGTTGAATTTATTTTTGTATATTAAAGGTGAGGTGTTGGATTTGAGGGAGGTGTGTGGCGAGGTATTGATGTTGGAAGAGTAAGCTATTATTTCGTTTTTGTATGTGATGGGAGATGTTCGTATTTTGAGTATATTGCGTTGTTCTATTATGTCGTAAAGTGCGGATGGAATTTTGGGCGTTCTTTTGGATTTCTTAATTTTATTCTAGATTTTTTATATTGGTGAGTGTTTGGAGTGCATTATAATTTTGTAGTTTTTTGTGTCGCGTATAAGGTTCTGTATTCGATTGGTAATATATTGGCTTCACGTAGGAGGCTGTGGATTGGTGTGGTGCGAAATGCATTGAATGCCATTCTTGGTAAATTGGTTTGAGTTTGTTTAGTGTTGATTTGGGTGTTTTCCCATAATGTTGGTTGCCATAGTCGATTTTGGACATAATAATGGATTTAACTAAGTAAGTAATTGAGTTTCTGTTGCAGTTAAATTTGTTGTTCGATAAGCACTTTATTTCTTTAAGTCTTTTTGATAGTTGTAAGGAAAGGTTTTCTATGTGTTTGTTCCATTTGTAGTTTTTTTCTATGGTTATTCCAAGGATCTTGAGAGGGTTTACTTTTTGCAGGAAAAAGACGTTAGTAAAGCACCGGAGTAGTTGCACCATTGGTTGATGTCGTTAAACAGTTGGTCTATATTCAAAGAAATTGGTTTTTTATTTAGTTTGTAAACTATTGTGTAGTCGTCGGCATAGCCATTAAATTCTAGTTTATTATGTTTCTCTAATGCTTTGTTTAGTTTGTTGTACACTATTGCGAATAAAATGACTGACGGGGGGTTCCTTGCGGTATTCATTTTTTAAAGGCTGGGGGATGGAGTATGAATTGTTGGCGAGCACTGTTATTTTCCTGTCGGTGAGGAAGTTGCAAATGTATTTTGTTATTCTTGGTCCTATACTCCAATCAGCAAGTTTGTCAATGATGCTGTGTATTCCCACTCTGTCGAAAGCCTTTGCGAAGTCTAAGGAGATGATGAAGGCATGGTTTTTTTTTGAAAGGGAAGATATGGTCTGATAATCTAGCATGGCTAGGGAATCAGACACTGATTTTCTCATTCTGAATCCTACTTGCCGACTATCTAGTAGCTTGCCATTTGTAGCAAGCCACCTTAGTCGTTTTGAGATTATTTTGTCTAGCACTTTCGCGATGCAGGAGTTGAGAGAGATAGGGCGGTAGGAATTAATGGAGGTATTGTCCAAATTTTGTTTAAGGATGGGTATAATTCAGCTGACTTTGAATTGCTGGGGAATTTGCGCCGTAAGGATACTATTGAAGAGGTCGAGAAGCCTCTTCAAAAGACTTGGAGTTATGTTTTTTAGCATCGGGTAGCTTATTCGATCTCGTCCTGGTGTTTAGCCTTTTAGCTGATTAAGAGCAGCTAATAGTTCCATGTGATGTCTTTTTCGAGATTGAGTGCTAGGGTAGATGGATCGTGTGAAATAGAGAAGCTGGATTTTGCTTTGTGGTGGTTGAACGATGGGTGAAAATTTGTGTCGAGCTACGGGTTGGACCAGTGGCTACCAAGCTTGATGGCTATTGTGTTTTCGTCTAGTATGTTTTGTGTGTGGTCATGAGGGTTAGTGAGGCAGTGGATATCGTGGCGTGTTTTTAACCCACAGAAGCGGTTTATGTGTTACCATATTTTAGCTATGGGTGTGTTTGGATTAATTTGCTCTGTAAAGTTTTGAATAGAAATTCGTTTCCTAGTTGTTATATCCCGTTTGAGTCGGGCATTGGCTTTTTTGTAGGTTAGAATGTTTGTTATGTTAATGGGTCTATTTAGTTTGCTCCAAACTGTTTGTTTTTCATCTTTTAATTGTTGAAGGTCTTGGTCCCACCATGGCACTGTGTTCTTTTTTCTGTGTTGGTGACATTGGGGTATGGTTTGGTTGGCTGCGTGAATTATGATTTTAGTTATGGTGGCTGTTTCTTTGTTTATGTTTGTGATGGTGGGTTTTTCAAGGGATAATGTTTCTGTGAGCTTCTTGAAAAGGGGCTAGTTCGCTTTCTTAAGGTTGAATTTTGGTCTTACGGTGGGGTTGTTGCTGATGTTGGGTTCGTCGAATAAGTCGATGCTTATGGGGAAGGGATCACTGTCTGAAAGCGAGTTATCTCTGTTCCCTTTTGGAGCTAAGTTTAAGAATGGGTGATGCAAGGGACAGGTCGATGTGAGTGAAAGTATGGTGGGTGGAGAAATGGGTTGGCGAGCCGTTGTTGAGTTTTATTAGTGATGATTGATTGATGAATTTGAAGAAAGTGTTGCCTCAATTGTATTAATTAATTAAAAGGGGAGGAGTTAGGCTGTTAAAAGTGTTTCTTAGATTATTTAGTTTGAAAGTTTTGTTGGGGAGTATGTATGATGAGACTATAGTGAACTTGATTTTGAAGTGAGTTCTTACTGCTATTGTGTCGAAGTTCAGTGAACTAATGGTAACTTTTTGTTGCTGTATGGAGTTATGGTCTAGAAGGGCTATCCGTTCATATCCGTTTGTAGCAGTGTTTTCGTGGTAAAGTTTATAGTTGATTGGAATGGGAATGTTTTGTTTAGAGGAGAGATGGGTTTTTTGTAGGGATATTATTTTTGGGCTGTGTAGTTTTATGAGTATTTGCAACTGATTGTAGTTGTTGGAGTATCCGTTAAGGTTTCATTGTAGTACTTTTAACATTGTTGTTGTTAGTTTTTTTTTTTTTTTTTTTGTGGAAGTACTGTTATAATTACAGTTGCATGTATGTTGGATGTATGTTTTGGATGGGGTGTCCGTGCAGTCGTCGCTGACACTTTATAACTAGACTAGTGGTTAGTTGCTATTACTGTCACTCAGGTGTATGTGTTTGGCCGGTTGTTCTGCTGTTACTGTAGAGTAAGGTGTTGGTTGGTGGGTGTGTCTTAGGTAGTATATTCTAGTAGCTTCCTTATGATCTACTTTTTCGAGGGTTTTGATTGAGGTCAACTCCTTTTGCTTTATAAAGGCTGGGCATGATTTATCCATTGGACTGTGTTTGTTTTGGTTATTGATGTCGTATTTGCCGTTTATGCAGAATTTCTCTTTGGTGCATGTCTTGTTTTCGGTGGTGTGTTGTTCGGCAGAGCAATTGATGCATGTTTTGGGGGATTCGCATGTAGTTGTGGGGTGTCCAAGTCTTAGACAATTGCAACATTTTAGTGGGAGTGGAATTTATGGGCGTACGTTGACTCGTTCATATCCAATCATGATTGTTTCAGGGAGTGAGAGTGATGCGAAGGTTAGAGTGATAAGTCCGGTTTTCTTGAGAGTATTGTTTTCCATTTGTATTTTACGTATTTCTGTGACTTTTTGAGGTTTTAGTTCTTTTAATATTTCGTCTTCTTCTATGTTGCGTAGCTCGTTGGAGTAAATAACTCCCTTGGAGAAGTTTAGAGTCTTGTACTCACTAACTAATACGGGAAAGTCTGTGAAGGTGGTCAGCTTTAGAAGTTTTTGGGCTTTTATTGTGTATTTGGTTTTAATTAGCAAAGCACCCATTCTTGTCTTTTTGCATGTTTCTACTTCTCCGTTGCATGTAAAGTCAATGACTTTTTTAATTATGAAGGGCGACACATTTTCAAATGTTATATTGTCTGTTCTGTTTATGTTGATGCATTTGGGTCCAGTGTTAATTGCTTTAAAGAGTCTATTTATATCAGGAGGCATTTGCTGTTATTGGGCTAGTGCCCTTTGCTTTTTTTTTTGTAACTGTTTTTGTTTTTTTTTTCTTAACTTATTTTTGTGCACGCGTACAATTGGTTTTTGTTGTTATTGTTGTTTTCAACTGATAAGCGCCTGCTTTCGTTTGCTAGTCACACGGTTTTACTCTTCGATGTTTAGAGTGGTACTCCTCTGATTGGGGATCGTTTGCATTCATTGTTGCTGGTGTTCAAGCATTTGCGAAGAAATTTGTTGCTTAGAGCCAACAATTTTTTATTTCGTTTTGTTCGTTCGGCATTTTAAAGCTGTTAAAAATGACGCGGCACGACACTATTACAAGAACGATGTAGAGATTCCGTTTTATCTTCGTCGCCAATTTTTGTGTTTACGGAGTGTCATGTTGTAACCCTTGTAACGTACCCACTTAGGCTGATTCATATAAATTATAAAAACCCATGCTAATATGCCACTATAGCAATATATATTCCGTTCTCGCACCAAGTGGTACTGCCTGAGTTAAGCTGAAAGAGAAGAAGATAGATTGGGACACGACTAGCTAAACAGCCTGCGGGGGTTTTCTTGAACTTTTCAATCTTCAACCTCAGGTTACATAAAAAATTTTATTTTATATGTATGTCCTTTGCCGATTTAGTAGAAAGTAAATCACAATACAGAACACAGCACGACAGAAATATATGCAATCAGTTAAGACAAAAAATGCACTGCAAAGTTTGCAATACTAGGCGTTAGTGTAACTGCAATGCATGGGCTGCTTGTTAATATAGCACCAGCGTGTCACAATCCTCCCTACCGTTGAGCTTTCTTGCACGCAGAAATTAACCAGAAAACTCCCAAAATTGGTTACACCTGTTACAACCCTTCCTTCACATCACTTCAAGGAAAATACAGACTTCACTAGCAATCCATATCAAATTTATTTATTTATTCTTTATTCAAATTTTTCACCATGATTCCTTAAAATCTAATAAATTTATTTTCTTTATCTTTTATATCTTTAGTATAATGTGACTAAATTAACCCCTGTATAAAACAAAGTATTTTTCATTTTCTTCATTTTTAATACGCTTTTACAAAAACAAGCTAAATGAGGCAGAAGAGATTATTCTTGTTTATTTTTTCTCATGTGTAAATGTGCGGGAAGCTAGCATTGTTTATCAATCTGTTCAAAGAATCTCACAAACACGCAGCTGTAACAAAAAGTAATACATTAATGTAAGTGTAATAAGAACATATGATAGCATAAATATGATCACCAAAGCAAACTGCTCATGGTTATCTAAGCATAAGATAATACCTTACTCAGAAAGAGCCGGTATATCTGTATGCTTGCTGGTTAACTTTACTTTACAACTACTTTGCATTTTATTATATTTTATTTTCTTCTTTTTTTTTTAAATTTGTATTAATTTTCTTGCCTTTGCTGGCTTATTTTTATTATTTATTTTCTTTTCTTTTGACTTACCCAAACAAGATTTCGATGAAGCCCTTCTCGATGATCCCGTTGCGTATGTTGTTTGGTGTAGGGTGTATTTGGGATTATTATTGATTTGATTTGGCATGCTTTGGTTTGGTGGCTCAAGAGCACGACGTACGCGCTGGCGGCGATTTGGGAGACCTTCAATGGAATAGATTGGCTAGCCCAGAGTAACACTCGGAGAGCTATCCAATTATTCCCCCGAAGGGCTCTTCGTCACCGACCAGGGCGTCGAGCGAAGTTTGGTGGGTACGGAGAAATGAGTGTAAGCCGCTCGTTGGCTAGGCTGAGGGTAAGAACCGGAAGCCTGCACGCCGGCGCTTTAAACTCACCCGTCCACACCAGTCACCGGCCGCGTCCTGGAGAAATCTATCGGACGCGTGTGAGAGAAACGAGTGTGAGGATTCGCCACGCACAGAGTAAGACTCGGAATAAGCGCTCATCCCCCCACCCGATCACTCACAACAGCAACGCCTGGGTATTACCCACTTGTCGGGTAAGACTCGGAAGATTCGCTTGTATACCTCTCAGATTTGCCCCATGTGGGCCATATGATGAGGCGCACCGAACCACTTACTCAAGGCCGACTCGCTGAAAAGGGTACAAGAGGGGTAAAAAGGGACAAACAGGAAATATAATAACAACAACTTAACTCTTCACTCTCTTTATTAACATAAAGTCTCTAGTATTCATACACATATTTTGATGTGTTAACATCTATAGGCACGGCTATCTATTTCTGCCAGTTGAATACATGCAAACAAATGCAGCTTGCCGTGCTACGCTGGTCTCGACCTACGAACAAATTTAGAGTGCTGTCGAGGACCGACTGAAAAATTTCATATACATATTCATCTGAGTATGATTGTATTGGTGTAGCGACAGGGAATAACTGTTAAATAAAAATTTTTAGAGTTTTGCCTCAATCTGCTTGATACGGTCCAAGTTGGAAGGGTAGTATAAACTTAATATGAACTTTGTGCAATTTAATATAAAAACTTGAGATTCTTAAATAAAATTTCAATTCTACATGTTTGTTTATATTCTGGCATTGTTTATTGTGTATATTCTAGCATGAAAAATATATATATTAAAATCATAAATGAGAGTTTTCATTGACATTTATTGAATGTTGGTTCAAAGGGAATTGTTTCTGTGTGCAGTTTGTGCGTCTCAGCTACGACAAGCCAGCACGTTGTTTCCCTCTGCGTTCAGCGGCCCTTCGATTAAAGGAGAGGCGGCGGGTCACTGGACAGCAAGAACGGTAAAAAGTTGTTGGTACATATTGTATGAAAGTGCGTTTGAAACATATATTTCTTGCTGTGCCTGCTTATCGAGGTTTTTGTTATTTTTGATATTTTTTCTTTTTCTGTGTCGGCGGCAAAAGCGCGCTTACATTTACATATGTACCAATGCACTACTGAATACACTTTCGTAATTTGTGCACATCTTTGCATAACTGTATGCCAATGATTGTTAGAAAGTGTCATAGGGATAAAAATTGGGAAGAGTATGTATGATCAGCAATAGCAAAACTGATATTTGACTGCCTTGGAAGACAAAATCTTTTTGTTTTATTTTACTCCAGCGCAATAATGGGGGAAGAAAAATAGTTTTGTGGACAAGTGCTTGCAGAATCCTAGTTTTTAGCTCAAGAAACTTGGTTGGCTTGGTGCATATCAGTTGCTAGTGCAAGTATCAAAAGGTCATAGACTACGTAAGGCAGGAATACTATCGTTCATATCCAAGAAACTTATTTATTGCAAAAATAAACAGGCTTCTGCACACACTTCTCCTGTATTTATTTGTTGGTATGTTTCTTTGTTTTTGTGTTTTAATCGTAGTTAAATGTTATGAAATAACAGAAGTCAGCAGCAGGTGGTTTTGTTGAGTTAGAAGTTCTAACTTAAAACAACCAAAATCAACAATAAAGACTTCACTCTCTTTTTGTCTTCCATTGCAGTCAAATACCACTTTTTGTGCTGCTCATCATACATACTCTTCACAGTTTTTCCTTTATGAAACTTTCTAACAGCCCTTGCTTACGAAAGTGTATTCAGCGATGCATTTGTTAAGGTAAGTTGCCGAAAACTCGGAATAAAGTAAAGTAGAATGAAAAAATAGACAGAGAAACTGGAGACAGGAAAACTAAATTCAATAAACTATTCTTTTCTTTCTTATGCTAATATATAGCAATCAAACATGTACAAACGGCTGTTAACACATCGCTCGTGAGTTCAAAAACTCATTAGTTTTTTTTTTCCTTTTTCTGTGTCAGCGGCAAACGCGCGCTTATATTTACATATGTACCAATGCACTACTGAATACACTTTCGCAATTTGTGTACATCTTTGCATAACTGTATGCCAATGATTGTTAGAAAGTGTCATAGGGTAAAAATTGGGAAGAGTATGTATGATCAGCAATAGCAAAACTGATATTTGACTGCCTTGGAAGACAAAGTCTTGTTTTCTTACTCAAGCGCAATTACGGGGGAAAAAAATAGTTTTGTGGACAAGTGTTTGCAGAAGCCTAGTTTTAAGCTCAAGATACTTCGTTGGCTCGGTGCATATCAGTTGCTAGTGCATGTGTTTTGTAGGGTAGGACAGGTATCAAAAGGTCATAGAATACGTTAAGCAGGCAAGCTATCGTTCATATCCAAGAATCTTATTTATTGCAAAAATAACTAAATTCAATACACTATTGTTTTCTTTTTTTGCTAATATAAAGCAATCAAACAGGTACAAACAGGTGTTAACATATCGCTCGTGAGCTCTAACACTCATTAGTTTTTTTTTCTATTATTTACACATATAGACGGGATGCCTTCGGCCACAAGAAATCAGCGTGTTGCTGCCCCGCAAGGCTTTTGGGCCATTGGGGATGGTCGACACTTAACCCTATCTGTGCCTGTGTGTGTGTGTGTGAGTGTTTTTATTTTTTTTTTTTATTTCAATATAATAAATAACCTAAAAGTTAAGTTAAAATAAGAAATAAGAAAACTAAGCATAAACATGACCAGCTTCTGCGGGACCGCCGCGAAGCATTGCTTCGCAGAAATAGGCTCAATGTCTATGAACCTTTCGCCCTTATCCGCTCCAAGCGCCAAACTCCCCATTTTGGGTCCTTATTCTCGCAACTGCGTCTCCTAGACCCTGCAGCTTTCCCTCCGCCTTAACTTTCCGTAGAATTTCCGCGTATCTGACTTCTTCTTTCTTCGTGATGACTATTGCGTCCGGTCTTATCTTCTCCGTCAGTCCCTTCTTCTTTGTGGGCGGCTTGCGCTTTGACGTCACCTTCTTCCATTCAGGCTCTTTCCTTACAGGCATACCCTGTGCTGGTGTTGCCTTCTCGGGGTGAGTTACCTTGTCAGATGGGTTCTCCTCGATTCGCGCATCCTTCTCTTTCCTACTTTTCTTACTGCCTGGTGTGCCAGCTCCCGGCCCTTGTCTCTGCTTTGGTTCAACCATCCTTTTGAAGAATGGTGATGATTGCGAGGACTGGTTCGCTCTTATCGCTGCTTAAGCTCCGTCGTCGTGCATTTTGATGGCCACCAGCTCGAATAGCGCCCTGAGGTTCTCTATCGCATCTCTCATGGGCTGGTGGATCGATAGCCGCTTTCCATCCTCCAGCATCTCCACGAGCTTGCTTATCTCCTTTCCGAGGTCCTGCAGTGGGCTGCTAATCGCCTGCTCCATTGGTTTCTCTGGACCCTTCGCCTTTGTAGCCACTTCAGCTCCTAGCCCTCCTTCGGCCGTTGGGCTACTTCAGTGTCTGAGCACCAGTGACATTAGCAGCTTACCGCTCACTTTGGCACACTTTTGCGTCGTTCTCTTCCACCATATAATCATATTTTTTATTTGGGTTCATTTTCAATTCAATTGGGTCCCAACTCCGAGTCGTTATCGTTGGTCGTAGCACAATCGCGTTTAGTAATCCCATGGTTATCTATGCATGCAGGGAGGCCAAGCGAGGGTTGACAGATGCCTTTAAGAGGTAATCTGTTCAGAGCCGGATCCGCACTAGTCAGGAATGTTACATCTGAGCTTGTGCGCCCAACTGAATGGGGACGGTCCAACGATCGTACTTGGAGACCGTCCAAGGTTCAAGGGGAACGGAGGCAGTTGCGGCATTAGCCTGGCAGTGGTTTCGGCAAGATTTCACTCCGCTTACTATCATGACAGAATACCACACGCTCTTCAAATCCTTCCGTTTGCGTCCAGTGTTCTAGTCAAGACCGTACTGGGCTAGGCCTTGATGCCACTTAAGTCGTATTTTACGACAAGCCGTGGCTGGCTGAGGTGGTATTGTATGCACCGCCACTCCACGGTGTATGTGTGTGTTCAAGTGTGTGATCAACAGTGACTGCGTTTTTTTTTTTTTTTGTTTTTTATTCCAATGTAAAAACTTAACCTACTTAAACTATTCAATGAATACAAACATAGATAATGCCAGTCTCTGCGGGACCGGCGCGAAGCATTGCTTCGCAGAAACAATGGCAATGTTTATGAAACGATCGCCCTTAAGCGTTCCAAACGCCTCAGCTCCGCCATCGTGGAAGCTGCGAATCCGCAAACCGCATGGCATACCGCTTCCCTTTCTATCATGTGATCCACCAGGTTAGTTGGTGAAAGGGGCTGACCAATCATGCTTTCCACCTGGAGACGTTCCTGGGCGAATCGCCCGCACTGGAAGAAGACATGGCTTGCATCCTCCTCCGTGCCATCTCCGCACCAGCTACACTCTGAACTGGAGTCGTGCTTGATAGCTTCTGAAGCAGCCATGTCCCGTTAGCAGTTGGGTGAGGTAGAAGGTGACTGACCCGTGCTTCCTCTCTACCCATCGCCGAACATTGGGAATCAGTTGGTGGGTCCATCGCCCTTTTGTGGAGATGTTCCAGTGACGCTTCCAGGCCTCTAGGCTCCGCTCTCGGGCTGCAGCCCTAGCCGCTCTTCTCTCCGTTGGTGCTGCTTCAAGAACCGCTGCGGCTTCTTCTGCTAAGCTGTGGATCGGTATCATCCCAGCAACCACCAGCGCTGCATCCGCTGGTTCTCAATACGCCTATGAGCAGCAGCCTCGTTTGCTGTTTGGGACCCCGCGTAATAATCCTCGCTAAGCTACAAGGTAGTCTGGCACTCTCAAACTAGCCAGGGTATCCAAAAAGTAGCTCCAAGCTGCGCCAGCCGACGATAAAGAGCTTGCTCCGTGAGGAAACAGTTACGCCACTATTTCGTTCATGCGGACTAGCTCCAGAGGCGCTCTGTTGTTGCTTTGGCTCACACGCTTGAAGACCATCTTGTATGCTCTTACCCATGGGTCCTTGTCGGCTGAGTCGCACATCTCAAGGAAACATTCCTTCTTGCTGGCTCTGATGGTATTCTTTAGCACTCTTCTAGCGGCCTTAAGCTCAAACTGCAACGAGTGAGTTGCCCCCGACTCTCGTGTGGCTGCTCGCTGAAAACGCCTCCTCGATCTCAGGCAGGCTCACCGAGCCTCAACTATTTCGCTGTTCCACCAGAACACGCTTGTGTGATGGCGTCGATAGGCCTTCCTATGGGGCATGCTCGCAGCACATGCAGCTTCTAGCTGCTGAGCCATTTGTTCCACCATATCTTGCGCTGGTCCGCCTGCTACCATATGAACAATGTTATCCACAAAACTGCTGGTGTTGAGAGACTCAACCCGGTATGCTACACTAGTGTTGGGCATTGCCGGCACCCGCAGCTTTTCTCCAACTGAAAAAATGATGGCCACCTGGTCGCTTCCGGTGTAGCAGTCGCTTATGTACCACTGTGCCGAGCGGGCGAGTGCACAGCTTACGTAGGTGAGGTCAATAATTGAGCCAGCACGTCCATTGTCAAATGTATTCTCCGACCCAGTGTTAAGAAGCACAAGGTCGAGGAATGCAATCGATTCCACAAGGATGGTACCCCTAGCGTTAGTAGACTGGCTGCCCCAGTCGGTTGACCACGCATTAAAGTCGCCAGCTATTATAACGTTGCTGCGACCCCTGGAGTCATTCGCAATCTCCATTACTTCGAACTCGCCGATCGTGAGACTTGGCGCTAAGTAGTAGCTATAAAGCCAGAGATCTCCTAGTTTCTACTTTCGCACGCACGAAGCACTCGGAGGCTAGAATGTGCGTAAAGGGGGACTGTCGGTCACCACAGCTTCACACCGCAGCTTTCCCAGATCTGTCCGAAGCCCACAACCTAGCATTAGTGGTTGCCCGGTGGTGCGGCTCGCTAAGCACCGCGACTTCAATTTTTTCCTCCAAGGTCGTCTGCTCCAGTATGGCTTGGGCAGCGACGCAGTGGTTGAGGTTAAGCTGCAGGACTTTCACCATTTTGTGTGTTTGACAGTCTCCCTGTACGCAGGACACCTATAACTACCAGTCGCATGGTCAGTCATTCGCTCTCCTTTACTCGTACAAAGGGCACACTTTGGTTGCTGGTTGCAGACTCTTGCAACGTGTCCATCACCTCCGCACTTGTAGCAAGCCTTGCAGTAGTCGGCACAGCTCTTGCAGTGGACAGCTGCATACTCCAGGCACCTGTAGCATCGCCTTGCCTGGATTAGGGGTCTAATGCGGCATACTGCCCACCCGATGCGGATTTTCGCCCTATCTACCAGCTTGACCGCGTTAGCTGTCGGTAAGCTCAGGTTTGCTGTTTGCAGGCCAGCCCTCGTGTGCCGCAGCGACTTGACTACGCTGCTATCCAGCGTTGGATCATCAAGGGCAGCCCTTAAAGCATTGAGGACCTCCTCCTTGGTCGCCAGCTCATCCAGATCGCAGATTTCCACCTGATTGGATTCCGTTAAGGTTTTGACCGTAGCCCGACCAACAAGCACCTTACCAAACGCTATGTGCAACTCATTTGTACTGTGTGCCGGCTGTTTGCTTAGCCGGAACAGCAGATCGCCCTTAGCCATCTTTCGGATTGTGCTAACATCCTCTCGCAGATGCGCAAGTGATGGCTCGCTCCTAACCACTTTTAATATATCTGCATAGCTGCAGTCGCCTAAGCCCGATACTGTGACTGCGTCAGTCCGTGTGCGCGCTGCTTTGCCTTTGCGGCCAACCACCTTCGACCAGAGATTGTCCTTAGGCAGAGATGGTTCACGGGGGGGCTCTGGATTTTGCGCGCTTGCGGTCGCAGTTACAGTGTCTGTGTGCGTGTGCCTGTGTGTGTGTGTGTGTGATTTTTTTTTTTTTTTTTATTTCAATATAATAAATAACCTAAAAATTAAGCTACAAAAAAAAAAACTAAGCATAGACATGACCAGCTTCTGCGGGACCGCCGCGAAGCATTGCTTTGCAGAAATAGGGTCAATGTCTATGAACTTTTCGCCCTTAGCCGCTTCAAGCACCGCAGCTCCGTCATCGTGTTAGCCGCGAAACTACATACCGCCTACCAAACAGCCTCCCTCTCGAGCATGTGGCTGATCAGGCTTGTTGGCGACAGTTGCTGGCCAATGAGAATCTCCACCAGCAGACGTTCCTGGACGAATCGCCCACAACGGAAGAACACATGTCCAACATCCTCCTCTGGCACATCCTCGCACCAACTGCACTCAGAACGGGAGTCGTGCTTAAACCTCTTCAAATAGCTTCTAAAGCAGCGATGTCCAGTCAACAGTTGAGTGAGGTAGAAGTTGACGGACCCATGCTTCCTCTCCATCCATTGACGCACATCTGATATCAGCAAGTGCGTCCAGTGGCCTTTCGTAGAAGAGTCCCAAGTCCGCTGCAGGCCTCCAGGCTCCGCTCACGGGTTACAACCCTGGCCACTCTTCTCCCCGTTGGTGTTACGTTCAGAACCGCTGCGGCTTCAACCGCTAAGCTCTGAATCGGGATCATCCCAGCAATCACCAGGGCTGCATCTGATGAAACTGTGTGGGAAGGCGCAGCAAACACGAAGGGCAGAGAGCCGGTAGGTTGACTCGATACCCCTCATGTAGCATACAGCATGATCGATTTCATGACGCTCATGAGCAGTATCCTGGTTTGCTGTTTAGGACCCCGCGTATTAGGCATCATCCTCGCTAGGGCTCGCCCGGACTCAGCCGCCTTCCGATGTATGAAAGACAGGTGCTCGCCAAAGTTCAGACGCCGGTCGATGACCACACCGAGGTAGCGTATACAATCCTTGGACCGCATTGTGACGCCTCCCACCGTGATGTCAGCGTACTCCACCTTTCTTCGGCTGCTGATAAGCACCGCCTCCGTCTTATGGGCAGCCAGTTGCAGACCAACCGACGACAGCCACCGCGTCACTGCGTACTAGCACCATCAGGTAACTTGAGTTGCAGTATCCCGTCGTACATGATATTCCACAGGAGGGGACCCAAAACAGATCCTTGTGGAACGCCAGAAGAAACATTGTACTCCTTTTCGCCCTCATCTGTATGATACCTCAGCCTTCGGTTCTCAAAGTAGCTCCTCACGATCGCTACGAGGTAGACTGGCACTCGGAAACTCACCAAAGCATCCAAAATGTTGCTCCAATTAGCGGTGTTAAAGGCATTCTTAACGTCGATGGTCACAACGAGACAATACTGCTTACTGCCAAAGCGCCAGCGGGTGTCTGAGATCGCTTCTGAGGGTATACCGACTACTGACCTGATCGCATCGGTAGTAGATCTCGCCTTCCTGAAGCCGAATTGGAGCGGTGATAATCCTCCAGCGTTCTGCACGGCGTCATCCAGCCTAGCAGCTAAGATCGTCTCGAAAACCTTGCCACTATTGTCAATGAGACAAATAGGCCGGTAAGCTCACGGGTCGTCGGGAGGCTTATCTGGCTTAGGCAGCAAGACGAGTTTCTGCACCTTCCATCTGTCCGGAAAGATGCCTTCTCGCAGACACTTGTTATACATCTGGTCAAACAGTTCTGGCCGATGCTTGATTGCCAGATGCACGCACCTATTTGGAACACCATCTGGACCCGGCGCTTTATTGGCTGCTAGCTTCCTTGCTGCCAGCTGCACTTCTTCCACCGAAACTTGAGCAACGCCTTTCTGCATGGAAGCTGCGCCAGCCGACGATAAAGAGCTTGCTCCGTGAGGAAACAGTTACGCCACTATTTCGTTCATGCGGACTAGCTCCAGAGGCGCTCTGTTGTTGCTTTGGCTCACACGCTTGAAGACCATCTTGTATGCTCTTACCCATGGGTCCTTGTCGGCTGAGTCGCACATCTCAAGGAAACATTCCTTCTTGCTGGCTCTGATGGTATTCTTTAGCACTCTTCTAGCGGCCTTAAGCTCAAACTGCAACGAGTGAGTTGCCCCCGACTCTCGTGTGGCTGCTCGCTGAAAACGCCTCCTCGATCTCAGGCAGGCTCGCCGAGCCTCAGCTATTTCGCTGTTCCACCAGAACACGCTTGTGTGATGGCGTCGGTAGGCCTTCCTATGGGGCATGCTCGCAGCACATGCAGCTTCTAGCTGCTGAGCCATTTGTTCCACCATATCTTGCGCTGGTCCACCTGCTACCATATGAACAATGTTATCCACAAAACTGCTGGTGTTGAGCACTCAACCCGGTATGCTACACTAGTGTTGGGCATTACCGGCACCCGCAGCTTTTCTCCAACTGAAAAAATGATGGCAACCTGGTCGCTTCCGGTGTAGCAGTCACTTATGTACCACTGTGCCGAGCGGGCGAGTGCACTGCATACGTAGGTGAGGTCAATAATTGAGCCAGCACGTCCATTGTCAAATGTATTCTCCGACCCAGTGTTAAGAAGCACAAGGTCGAGGAATGCAATCGATTCCACAAGGATGGTACCCCTAGCGTTAGTAGACTGGCTGCCCCAGTCGGTTGACCACGCATTAAAGTCGCCAGCTATTATAACGTTGCTGCGACCCCTGGAGTCATTCGCAATCTCCATTACTTCGAACTCGCCGATCGTGAGACTTGGCGCTAAGTAGTAGCTATAAAGCCAGAGATCTCCTAGTTTCTAGTTTCGCACGCACGAAGCACTCGGAGGCTAGAATGTGCGTAAAGGGGGACTGTCGGTCACCACAGCTTCACACCGCAGCTTTCCCAGATCTGTCCGAAGCCCACAACCTAGCATTAGTGGTTGCCCGGTGGTGCGGCTCGCTAAGCACCGCGACTTCAATTTTTTCCTCCAAGGTCGTCTGCTCCAGTATGGCTTGGGCAGCGACGCAGTGGTTGAGGTTAAGCTGCAGGACTTTCACCATTTTGTGTGTTTGACAGTCTCCCTGTACGCAGGACACCTATAACTACCAGTCGCATGGTCAGTCATTCGCTCTCCTTTACTCGTACAAAGGGCACACTTTGGTTGCTGGTTGCAGACTCTTGCAACGTGTCCATCACCTCCGCACTTGTAGCAAGCCTTGCTGTAGTCGGCACAGCTCTTGCAGTGGACAGCTGCATACTCCAGGCACCTGTAGCATCGCCTAGCCTGGATTAGGGGACTAATGCGGCATACTGCCCACCCGATGCGGATTTTCGCCCTATCTACCAGCTTGACCGCGTTAGCTGTCGGTAAGCTCAGGTTTGCTGTTTGCAGGCCAGCCCTCGTGTGCCGCAGCGACTTGACTACGCTGCTATCCAGCGTTGGATCATCAAGGGCAGACCTTACAGCATTGAGGACCTCCTCCTTGGTCGCCAGCTCATCCAGATCGCAGATTTCCACCTGATTGGATTCCGTTAAGGTTTTGACCGTAGCCCGACCAACAAGCACCTTACCAAACGCTATGTGCAACTCATTTGCACTGTGTGCCGGCTGTTTGCTTAGCCCGAACAGCAGATCGCCCTTAGCCATCTTTCGGATTGTGCTAACATCCTCTCGCAGATGCGCAAGTGATGGCTCGCTCCTAACCACTTTTAATATATCTGCATAGCTGCAGTCGCCTAGGCCCGATACTGTGACTGCGTCAGTCCGTGTGCGCGCTGCTTTGCCTTTGCGGCCAACCACCTTCGACCAGAGATTGTCCTTAGGCAGAGATGGTCCACGGGGGGGCTCTGGATTTTGCGCGCTTGCGGTCGCAGTTACAGTGTCTGTGTGCGTGTGCCTGTGTGTGTGTGTGTGTGATTTTTTTTTTTTGATGTGTTAACATCTATAGCCACGGGTACACGTTCTTTCCATTTGATAATACATGCAAACAATGCAGCCGTGCAGCTCTGCTAAAAGGGCGTGCCGTAACTGTGACGGGCTCGAACTTCGAACAAATTTAGCGTGCACTCGTGGACCGACTGCAAAATTTCATATACATATTCATCTGAGTATGATTGTATTGGTGTAGCGGCAGAGAATAACTGTAAAATTCAAAGTCTTGCTAACGATGTTCCAAGTTTGAAGGGTAGTATAACTTAATATGAACTTTGTGCAATTGAATAGCAAAACTTGAGATTCTTTAATATAACTTCAATTTTACATGTTTGTTTATATTCTAGCATTGTTTATTGTTTGTATTCTAGCATAAACAATATATATATTAAAATCAAATATTAGAGTTTTTATTGACAATTATTGAATATTGGTTCAAGGGGTATTTACTCTTTGTGCAGCTTGTGCGTCTCAGCTACGACAAGCCAGCACGTTGTTGTTTTGTTCAGTTTCCCTTTGCGTTCAGCGGCCCGTCGATTAAAGGAGAGGCAGCGGGTCAGCGGACAGCAAGAACAGTAAAAAGTTGTTGGTACATACACTAGTCGGCATAAATATTTTGACGAAACAATTTTTCGCCTTTCTTAATTTTATTTTAATTCATATTGTTTTAAATTTTCATAGAAAAATTCTAATATGATTATTTAAGTTTGTATGACCGAAAAGTTAAAATGAACAAAAAAATGGTTACGTTCTATGAAGCCAATAAAAAGTTATTGCCAAAAATGCATGATTTTGATTTCGTCAAAATAATTATGCCGACTAGTGTATTGTATGAAAGTGCGTTTAAAACATACATTTCTTGCTGTGCCTGCTTATCGAGGTTTTTGTTATTTTTGATATTTTCCTTTTTCTGTGTCGGCGGCAAACGCGCGCTTACATTTACATATGTACCAATGCACTACTGAATACACTTTCTCAATTTGTGTACATCTTTGCTTAACTGTATGCCAATGATTGTTGGAAAGTGTCATATGGTAAAAATTGGGAAGAGTATGCATGATCAGCAATAGCAAAACTGATATTTGACTGCCTTGGAAGACAAAATCTTGTTGTTCTGTTTTATTTTACTCAAGCGCAAAAATAGTTTTGTGGACAAGTGCTTGCAAAAGCCTAGTTTTTAGCTCAAGATACGTGGTTGGCTCGGTGCATATCAGTTGCTAGTCCAAGTGTTTTGTGGGGTAGGACAGGTATCAAAAGGTCAAACAGGTACAAACGGCTGTTAACACATCGCTCGTGAGTTCTAACACTCATTAGTTTTTTTTTTTATTTCAATATAATAAATAACCTAAAAATTAAGCTACAAAAAAAAAAACTAAGCATAGACATGACCAGCTTCTGCGGGACCGCCGCGAAGCATTGCTTCGCAGAAATGTCTATGTCAATGTCTATGAACTTTTCGCCCTTAGCCGCTTCAAGCACCGCAGCTCCGTCATCGTGTTAGCCGCGAAACTACATACCGCCTACCAAACAGCCTCCCTCTCGAGCATGTGGCTGATCAGGCTTGTTGGCGACAGTTGCTGGCCAATGAGAATCTCCACCAGCAGACGTTCCTGGACGAATCGCCCACAACCGAAGAACACATGTCCAACATCCTCCTCTGGCACATCCTCGCACCAACTGCACTCAGAACGGGAGTCGTGCTTAAACCTCTTCAAATAGCTTCTAAAGCAGCGATGTCCAGTCAACAGTTGAGTGAGGTAGAAGTTGACGGACCCATGCTTCCTCTCCATCCATTGACGCAAATCTGATAGCAGCAAGTGCGTCCAGCGGCCTTTCGTAGAAGAGTCCCAAGTCCGCTGCAGGCCTCCAGGCTCCGCTCACGGGTTACAACCCTGGCCACTCTTCTCCCTGTTGGTGTTACGTTCAGAACCGCTGCGGATTCAACCGCTAAGCTCTGAATCGGGATCATCCCAGCAATCACCAGGGCTGCATCTGATGAAACTTTGCGGAAGGCGCAGCAAACACGAAGGGCAGAGAGCCGGTAGGTTGACTCGATACCCCTCATGTAGCATACAGCATGATCGATTTCATGACGCTCATGAGCAGTATCCTGGTTTGCTGTTTAGGACCCCGCGTATTAGGCATCATCCTCGCTAGGGCTCGCCCGAACTCAGCCGCCTTCCGATGTATGAAAGACAGGTGCTCGCCAAAGTTCAGACGCCGGTCGATGACCACACCGAGGTAGCGTATACAATCCTTGGACCGCATTGTGACGCCTCCCACCGTGATGTCAGCGTACTCCACCTTTCTTCGGCTGCTGATAAGCACCGCCTCCGTCTTATGGGCAGCCAGTTGCAGACCAACCGACGACAGCCACCGCGTCACTGCGTCTAATCACCAGTCACATAGCTCAGTAACTCGCTGTAGATCCTTTGCCACTAGCACCAGAGCGACGTCGTCGGCATATCCTCTGGCACTAGCACCATCAGGTAACTGGAGTTGCAGTATCCCGTCGTACATGATATTCCACAGGAGGGGACCCAAAACAGATCCTTGTGGAACGCCAGAAGAAACATTGTACTCCTTTTCGCCCTCATCTGTATGATACCTCAGCCTACGGTTCTCAAAGTAGCTCCTCACGATCGCTACGAGGTAGACTGGCACTCGAAAACTCACCAAGGCATCCAAAATGTTGCTCCAATTAGCGGTGTTAAAGGCATTCTTAACGTCGATGGTCACAACGAGACAATACTGCTTACTGCCAAAGCGCCAGCGGGTGCCTGAGATCGCTTCCGAAGCTATGCGGACTATTGACCTAATAGCATCAGTAGTGGATCTCGCCATTCTGAAGCCGAATCGAAACGGTGATAGGCCTCCAGCGCTTTGTACAGCGTCATCCAGCCTAGCAGCTATGATTGCCTCGAACACCTTGCCGCTATTGTCGATGAGACAAATAGGCCGGTATGATGAAGGTTCATCCGGAGGCTTGTCATGTTTAGGCAGCAGGACGAGTTGCTGCACCTTCCATCTGTCAGGAAAAATGCCTTCTCGCAGACACTTTGTATACATCTCGGCATACAGTTCGGGCCGAAGCATGATTGCGAGACGCAGGCACCGGTTGGGGACTCCGTCGGGACCAGGAGCTTTGTTTGCCATTAGCTTCCGTGCTGCCATTTGCAATTCCTCTTAGGAAACTGGAGAAAAGCCTTCTTGCATGGGAGCCGCGCTGACCTATGTCTAGGCAACAGAGTCTCCACAATTTTCTTCATGAGAACTACCTCCGTAAGCGACCTGTTTTTGTCTGGGCTTATACGCTTGCAGACAATCCCGTAAGCTCTTCCCCATGGGTCCTTATCAGCTGAGTCGCACAGCTGGAGGAAACACTCCCTTTTGCTGGTTTTGATGGCGTTCCTTAGCACCTTTTTTGCGGCCTTAAACTTACACTGCAATGAGCGCGTTGCACCCGACCCTCGTGAGGCTGCTCGCTGATATCGTCTTCTCACTCTCAGAAAGGCTCGCCTAGCATCGGCTATATCCTCGTTCCACCAAAATACACTTGTGTGGTGGCGCCTATAAGCCTTCCTCTTAGGCATGCTTGCAGCACACGCATTTTCTAGCTGCTAGGCAATCTGGTTCACCATGGTATGCGCCAGTCCACTTGCTACCATATTTGTTAATGCGTCAGTTAACCTCCTCATATTGAGTGCCTCAATCCGATATACGTTACCAGAGTGCCAGATCACGTATCATTTCAGCATGGCCACGTGGTCACTCCGAGTATAGCAGTCACTTATGCACCAGTGTGCCGAGCGGGCGAGTGCACTGCTCACGTAGGTGAGGTTTATTGTTGAACCGGCGCGTCCATTGTCGAAGGTATTTGCTGACCCAGTGTTGAGGAGCACCAAGTCTAGGAACGCAAGCGATTCCACAAGGATAGTTCCTTGGCATTCGTAGACGGGCTACCCCAGTCGGTGGACCACGCGTTAAAGTCGCCAGCAATAATGACATTACTGCGACCTCTGGAGTCTTCCGCTATTTCCATGAGCGCCGCTTCAAAGTCGCCGATCGTGAGGCTTGGCGCTAGATAGCAGCTGTATAGCCAGAAATTTCCTAGCTTCGCACGCACGAAGCAGTCGGAGGCTAGTAAGTGCGTAAAGGGGGCCTGTTGGTCACCACAACTCCACAAGGCAGCTCTCCCCGCTCTGTCCGAAGCCCACAACCTGTCACTATAGGTTGCCCGGTGGTGCGGTTCACTAAGCACTGCAACATCAATTTTCTCCTCCAAGATCGTCTGCTCCAGAAGGGCTTGGGCAGCGACGCAATGATTAAGGTTTAGCTGAAAGACCTTTACCATTTGGCGTGCTTGATAGCTTTCGGGTAGGCAGGACACTTATAACTGCCTGTCGCATGGTCAGTAATTTTTTCTTCTTTCCTTGTGCATAGGGCACGCTCTGGCGGCTGATTGCACTCTCTCGCAATGTGACCAAGGTTACCACACTTTTAGCAAGCCTTACTCAGTTCTGCCGTACTCTTGCAATGGGCAGCGATGTGGCTATATTCCATGCATTTGAAACAGCGCCTTGGTTGCATCAAGGGCCTAATGCGGCATACCGCGCAACCGATGCGGATTTTCGCCATCTCGACCAGCCTAACTGCCTAAGCCGTCGGTAAGCCCAGGGTTGCTGTTTGCAGGCCAGCCCTCGTGAGCCTCAGCGACTTGACTACTTTACAATCCAGCGTTGGGAGAACTCACGGCATCCAGGACCTCCTCCTTAGTTGCCAGCTCATCCAGATCGGAGATCTCCACTTGATCGGATTCCGACAGGGTTTTAACTGTAGCTCGTCCAAGAAGCACTTTGCCAACAGCGAGCTGCAGTTCGTTTGCACTGTGCGTCGGCTGCTTGCTTAGCCGAATCAGCAGGTCTCCTTTAGCCGTCTTGCGCGTTGAGTTGACATCCTCTCGCAGATGCGCAAGTGATGGCTAACTCCTAACCACCTTTAAAATGTCTGCATATTTGCAGTCCCCCAGGCCAGACACGGTGACTGCGTCAGCCCGTGTGCGAACTGGGATTATCCTTTTGCTGGGATGATCCATGGGGGGCTCCAGGTTAAGCGTGCTTGCGATCGCCGTTAGTTTGCTCCTTTATGGCGGTTTAGTGCGGCGAGATGTAGATGGCTCACGCAAGCGTTTCGGTGTTCCTCTGTCTTGGACCACCGAAGTATGCATCCTTCTCACCTCTCTGCTGAAGCTGCCCTCAACAGTTGGCGTAGTCTCGACGTCTTTCTCCGTTGTGTGTGTGTGTGTGAGGGTGTATGTGCCGGTGTGGGTGTGTGCCTGTGCGTTTGTATGCCTGTGCGTGGGTGTTCCGGTTTTTTTTTTTTTTTTTTTTTTTGGGTCAGAGTGTGTATGCCAGAGTGCTTGGTGTGCCGGTGTGGGTGTATCCAAGATTGTGTGTGCCAGAGTGTGTGGGTCGAAGTTAACGGAAGTGCGTGCAAGAGTGTGTGGGTACAGGTGCGTGTGCCAAAGTGTGTGTGCGTTTGCAGGTGTATGCCTGTGTATGTGCTTTTTTTTTTTCTCCGTCAGGAGGTGAGAATCTTCAAAAGATATTGTCGGTCCACCAATATGCACGATTCATTGACAATCGTCGACGCCTTCGTACTAAACTCACCCCCCCACACACCGAATCCCCCGCGGGACCCACCGCAAAGCATTACTTCGCGGGGGGCAGTAGCCTGCTCAGGCTTGCACCCTTTCATGTCGCTCTTTCTCGCATTGTCTCAGATTAATCTGGATGCCTGTTATGAGCTGACGCATACACTCCCAGTTTTCCTCCGACTCCGTCATTAACTTCAGCAAGTTCTTCGGTGATGGCACTGTTCTTGTTGATCCCGTGTGTCGTCTGCAACTGTATAGAACGTGCTCCGGGTCCTCATCCTCGCATTGGCCGCACTGGCACACCGGGCTGCCCTCATGTTTAAAGCGATGGAGATACTTCCTGCATCCTCCGTGGCCCGTGAGAAATTGTGTTAGGTTGAAGTCCACCTGTCCTACTCCGCGGCCAAGCCCATCGCTGACATCTGGGATCAGCTTGTGCGTGCATCTACCTCAGCTGGCCGCATCCCACCTCCTCTGCCACCTGATCAGGGATTCCTGCCTTGCCTCCTTCTTGGCCTCTGCAGCGGACACTCCCATGCCTCGCCGTGCTATGCGGATCCACTTCGTCTCCTCCGCCAGGATGTCCACCGGCACCATCCCAGCCAGCACCAGGGCTGCATCGTCGGAAACCGTCCTGAACGCAGATATGACTCGTAGCGCCAAAAGCCTGTATGGTGCCGCCAGTCTCCTCTTCATGCCCACATGTTTGGATACCGCCGATGCCCATATAGGCGCTGCATACAGTAGAATAGACGAAACTACTTGTGACAGCAGTCGTCTTCTACCTGCTTTCGTTCCTCCAATGTTCGACAACATGACTGCCAGTGCCGCTTGTGTCCTTAGCGCTTTTACTGTGGCATATCTGATGTGAGCTCCAAATTTCAATTGGTTGTCGACAATGACCCCGAGATACCTGATGGCTTCCTTCGACTTCACGAACACATTAACCACTCTGAAGGTAGCGAACTCCAAATCCTTTTAACCTGCTCCAATTTTTTGGCCACTACCACAAGCGCTAGGTCGTCTGCGAATCTGATTAGTCTGCACCCATCTGGAAATTACAGTCTCAGGACGTCGTCGTACATCAAGTTCCATAGGAGTGGTCTGAGGACTGATCCTTGTGGAACCCCCGTCGTATCAGCAGTACAAGGCGCTGCCCTTTCCATTTCTTTGGAAACACTCCCTCGAGCAGGCACTCGTTGTAAACTTCCGCCATGATGTCCGTCCATACCAGCGAGATTCTCTTCAGGACCCTGTTTGGGACTCCGTCCGGGCCCGGTGCCTTCCTGTCGCCAAACTGGCCCGCTTCCGAGATGATTTACTTCGGTCATACAGGTTCAGGAAGACCAGCGTGATGCCCTTGCTCTTGCGCACGTCTCACCGGCTCTTAGGAGAATAATGCCTCCACGATAGTGCCCAGCAGGCTCGGGCATGTCATGAATAGTGTGGTCTGGCCTCTCAACCTCCTAGTCATCACTTTGTAGGCAGTACCCTACGGGTCGACTTCTGCCTCGTCGCAAATTCTCCGAAAGCACTCCCTCTTACTGGCTTTGATGCTCTGTTTAGGAGCACGTTTTGCCCTTGGCTCCTTGGTCCGGGTGTCCTCTGGCCCGTTGGGATCTTCTTCTCGTTCGCAGACACTCTTTCCTTCTTGGCATGGAACAGGCACATGTTTCGTCTTTGAGCTTGGAGAGCTTGTCCGCCTTGCTCTCCCCCGGTGCTGGTGTGCAGGAAGCGTTCCGTACGAACTCCACTAACGTTTCCTCATCCAGGTTTCTGTCCTTCCGTTTCGGGCCCGTCATTTTCGGTGGCTGTCTCTTCACTCCTCCAATCCTGTAGTGAATCGCATGGTGATCACTATGCGTGCATTCACCACCCACTCTCCACTTCGTTCTTCTACAGAGAGAGCTGCTGAGGTACGTCAAATCAATAACTGATCCGTCCGGCCCTGTGATATGTCTCCGTGCACCCATCGTTGGCCAAGACTACGTCCAGCTGTGCTAGGGACTCCACCAAGCAGGCTCCCCACACATGAATTTATTTACAGCCTAAACTAATACCTATTATGAATTATTATTATGAATTATTTACATTACTCACACATAAACCATACCATCACAAAGATACAGAAATTAATTAAAATGTACATTATCAGCTTTTTACATATAAACATATAAACAATTACTAGACATAAGACAAAGAATATAAGTTAAGAAGAGAAACAAACGAAACGAACAAAAGAAGTTCAACTAATTACTCACACATGATTAAAACTAGTTATTTGCATATAAGTCACATAAGACGAAGATAAATTAATTACATAGAAAAGTTTGAAACGAATAGAATAAACATAAGATAACCAATACATTAGAACGCTGCGCGACAAAAGAGCCGCAATGCAAAGCAATGCGACGAAAGAGCGAGGGCACGCTCGCGACAATTGGGTCGCGTGTCGCGCGCTGACCTCAAGTGCGAGACCGGCGAGGCAGTTGGAACGAGAACACGCAACTGAGCAGACGCGATCGCGGAGTAATAAAAAAGGGGAAGAGGATAGTTAGGAATAAGATTAGAGAAAGTCTAGAGTTTAAGTATCGTGAAAGGATTTGAAGAATAAAAGGTGAGTGAAATGACCCCAAACCAGCATGCATTTTGTTTGAGGTTATTAGTAATAAGAAGGGCGTGAACTATAAGTATGTCAAATAAAAACGGCTGGCCGCGCCTTTAACGAACGAAAGCGCCACTGCGCGATCAGAAAGTTTAGTGAGAAAGTTGACCTCGTGAGCGTCCCTGATATTGAATATAAATATCTTGTGACGTGAGCCGTGGACAGACTGAGATCTGTACCCCGGCTAAATAACTACTTTACAAGTGGCGCCCGAGCAGGGATGTAACGTGAAAGAGGTGTAGTACTAGTTGTGAGCAAAAACCCAAAACGTGCTAGTCAAAAGTGAATCGTGATAGTCGGACATACCCGGTCATACCCCGTGGATCGCGCGCGCGTTAGAAAGAAGACGCACCAACTAAACGAACGGGAATAGCGAAGCGATAGGCGTGAACGCTCAGCGGTAAAAAGATTAAATCGTGGGGAACACAGTCAGTGGTGGAAAAGTGATCACAGCGGAGCAGTGAGGGCGCTGACTGTGAAAGCGCAACACATGCCAACACCTGAAGATTGGAATTGGTTTTGGGCGTGGCAGCTGATTGCGGTACAGTGGGGAGAGGGTGAAAAATTTATATAAATTAAATAAAACTTAAAAAAATTTAAATAAACCAAATTTAAATAAAATTAATTAAAATTTAAATAAATTAAATAAAACATAAATAAATTAAATAAAACTTAAATAAAATTTGAATAAACAAAATTAAAATAGAATAAAATAAAATTAAAAAAAAAACAATTAAGTAAAATCAAAATAAAATAAAAAAAATAAAACAATTAAATAAAGTTTAATTGCACTAAATTAAAAAAAAAAATTTTAATAAATTAAATAAAAATTTATTTAAAAACAATTAAAAGAAAAACTTACATGGAGCACAACAAGAGTTTAAAGAAAATGGATGCGACAACCGGGGCGTGGGTCTAAGATAGGTGTACTACTGCCGGAAAGAGGCTCTGGAACGAATCGCTCAGGAGCTCAGCATAGAAAGCGCCGGCAAGGTAGAAGAGTTGAGAAAACCAAGGGTCGAGGGTCACCCGTCCCGCCCACTGTCATCGGTGAGGGGACGCGGCCAAGACAAAAATCGGAATCCAATTTGTTGACGTTATGAGGGTCACTCGGGGAATTGCCACCACCACCCAGCCACGAGCGGTTTACACCGGCCGTTGGCGGATATATAGGTGGATTGACCACGAACATACATGTAGTGCCGCCCGTAGGAGTAGTACCCAGGAGAGCCTGGCGAATTACAGGCAAATGTACGAGCTCGCTAACAGTCACCGGCATTACATGGTCGTCCCTGATCAGGTCAGAAAATGTGGTGTTAAGTTTGACGAAGAAGGTATCGATTACAGCACGAAGTCCCCAACAGAAGCCCTACCAGAAACTGGAAGTGCCATCCAAGCAACCGCATTGTGACAAATATGACTTTATATTGTAAAAATATGAAAATATGTCGGCATTGCGTATTTAAATATTTATATTCTTGGAACGCTTCGCTCTGGCCGGCATATGTTTGTATGTGTTTGTAAATTAATTGATTAATTAATTAATGGAATATAATTCAATGTGTATGGACATATACATTGTGAAATAATTGTATATAATGGTGTTAATTGTATTTCTTTTGTTGTAAGTATTTTAGTGACATGTGACTTGCATAAGTCAGCATCTATTTATGTACACTTGGGGTTCGCTTAAGTGCCGGCATATGTTTGTATATAAATACAAGTGTATTATATGAAATACAAAATATTCAACAAATAAATGATTCTGAACAACAATAAACTTTACTCGGGTTTTGTTTCTTTGAATTGTAAAAATAATTTTCAAGTATAAATTTTCACCATGTGGCGCCCCATGTACAGTGCTATGTGCGGACGCTTTTACACATGTATGTAAGTCCAAATATTGCGGCAGAACGTAAAACGGACACGGTGGAAAAATGTATATATTAATATCGTAAATGGACTTGGCCTTTAAGTGGCCATCAATAATTGAACGGAGTGTTCTTAACGGTAAGCAGCAATATGATAACTTAATATTTGCGGAGGAGTTGCCACTTGGCAAGTTGCATGGATATATGGAAAAATATAACTTTTCTGTGGTCTTGCTTAAGGAAAACCAACGATGCTTGCTGGTTATAACTATGCTGATGAGGATCGGGCTCGAAGAACCAATGTTTATGGCGCGGGCTGGCTTTTCCTCTAGGTGTGGGTTCCGTCGCTGAAGGTTATATATGTATATACGTAATAATAATCTAAGCGTGTAGGCGTCTGTTTCGTTTCACTTATATTTTTTAACTTATAAAAATGTTTCATAAACAACTTAAAACTAGCCTAATTCCTAACATGTTGCTAATGTCTGGTGAATTTATGGCCCCTGCAGAGAGAGGTGGGAAAACGGTTACTCCTTGTTCAAGGCATGAACAGAAAAAGAGGCAAGTTTTCGCAGCGATCGCGAATACTTACTTAGCAGACAGCTCGAAGGTTGCAATAAATAAGTTGTTGAGAATAAAGTTCAAGTTGATTAGCAATGAGGTACCGATAGACATGCTCGTTATGCCATCTATGTAAGATGGTCTGATTCAAGGAATAGACTTTCTATGAAAGATGGGGAAGACCATGTGGTCCGGTGAGGCAAAGTTAATCATGAAAAAAGCGGAAGCGTCAAACGAGGCGATTAGCAAAGCCGTGGCTGGCCAGAGGGGGAAGAGGAGCAAGAGGAGTAAGAGACACGCGGTACCAGAAGCGGGAAACGAGAGAATGTCGAGCGAGGACGCCACAATAGCCGAGCAAAGAGCCAACCGAGACGCAGTTATAGTGGTCAAAGCGCCGTCGCTAAGCTAGGTGGGAAGTACAGGAGTCGAGGCTCCGCAAAGAGGAGACCCCAAACCAGCATCATCATCAGAAAGCGACGCCGCGCAAGAATCAGTATAGCTAGCAGACTTAAAGCCCGCCGCTCAGGAGTCTTTAAGGGCAGTCCACAAAGTGCACCCACAGTGCTCTTCCGCAAGAAGACGAACGAGTGCAGGATATGCGTGGACTATAGGAAGACCAACGCACATCCCATACCGGACGCAAACCCCATACCCGGGATAAACCATAAACTGGAAAAGTTGAGGCACGCACGGCACGCTGCATCTCGACGGTAGATTTGAAACATGAGTAAATGCAAAACTCAATGAACAGCAGGGAGTACACCGCGTTCACAGTTGAAGGTCGTGGATTGTTCCAATGAAGAGTCATGCTGTTCGGCTGCACTCGGCCCGTGCGACTTTTCATAGAGCATTGGAAACGGTAATAGGCCCGGGGATAGAGCCCCACGCGTTAGCCTACTTAGACGACATCATAGTGATGAGGAAGGCTTATCTCAAACTTAATCAAAAAAAATGTTCGTTTTTTCAGAGAAAGCTGGTATACCTAGGGCATCTGGTGAGCGAGAATGGAATCTAGACAGACTTCTCAAAGGTGGAAGCCATAAAAATTCTGAAGGCACCCACAAACCTGAAAGAGCTCAGACGATGCCATGGCATGTCCTGTCCTGGCATTTCCGGAGTTTGGAGAAAAGTTCACGTTGCAGGCGGATGCGAGTGACTTACGCTAACCATCGACCATCAGCAGCAGGTCATTGCGTACGCAAGCCGGAAACTTCCGAAAGCGGAAGCCAAATACTCGGCAACAGAAAAGGAGTGCTTGGCGATCGTGTGGGCGATCAAGAAATTTAAATGCCTTCTGAAAGGAAACGGATTTGAGGTGATCACGGAACATATGGCATTAAAATGGTTAAATTCGATATGGAGCCCCACAGGAAAAATCGTGCGCTGGGCGTTATAGCTACAGCTGTATCAGATCGAAGTTAGGTGGAGGAAAGGATAAATTAACGTGATGGCAGACGCTTTGCCTCGAGACCTGTTAGAGCAGCTCCAGCAAGCCATTGTTCAACAGTTCCCCGGAGGGTGGATTCAAAAAGTTCAGGAAAAATTGGCCAAAGAACCAACCAATTATACGGATCACGTGGAAGAAAACGGACAGCACTACCGACATCTAGGTCACCGAGCGAGTGATAAAGACTACATACCATGGAAGCTTTCTGTAAACGAGGATCAATGGAAACGAGTGCCACAAAAATGCGAGGACGCAACGACAGCTTCGCAACAAAGAGTCCGCAAGACGATCATGAGGTTGTCACAACGTTACAACTGGCCGGGGATGTTCAGAGATGCAGCAAGGTATGTCAAATGTTGCGAAAAATGCCAATTGTTCAAGACTGAACAAAAGAAGCCAGCCGGACACATGCTTACCTGCCAGGTGGCGGAGAGAATGGAAATCTTGTGCGCTGAACTCGTGGGCCACTTACCACAATCTAAACAATTAAACACAATTTTGTTCATGTTTCATGACGCGTGCACTAAATGGGTAGAATTGGTTCCCCTGAGGCGAGCAACAGAAGGCACGTTGCAGAAGGCTTTTCGCGAACGCATCTTATGCCGGTTCGGAGTGCCAAAGAGGTTCGTTTGCGACAACGGAGTGCAGTTCAAAAGTCGGATTTCAAAGCGTATTTGAATTCCCTAGGCGTAGAGATGGAACACAACGCCCCATACCGTCCTCAGGAAAACCCGACCGAGAGGATAGGACAGTTAAAAAATGGTTCCACAATACATTTCCGGAAATAAAAATACGTGGGACCAGCTGGTTCCCAAAATCTCGTTAGCCGTCAACTCGAGCATCGCGGATTCAACAGGGTTTTCCCCAGCATTCTTAATGCAGGGAAGGGAACCTCGTTTGCCAGCAACGTTGTACGAGGAGAAAACGCCAGGTACAGGAAGCACACCGCAAACGCCAGAACAAAACGCAAACAGGCTAAAGGAGGTTTTCGACATAGCGTGGAGCAACCAGCAGCGAGCTTCAAAGGACAAATGTAGAAATTACAACCAGTGACGAAGGGAATATAGACCGACGATCAACGAACTGGTCTTGTTAAAGACGCACCAACTTTCAAAAGCCAGCGACGGATTCGCAGCTAAGTTAGCACCGAAATACGATGGACCATACCGGGTGAAGAAGTTCGTCTCACCAAATGTAGTGCGCTTGGCAAAAGACGGGGAACGGAAAAGCCGAGTCGCAAGCGTAGCACTGCTAAAACCTTTCCAGCGAGAGGGAGAAGAGACCGTAATGAGTCAAAATGAAGCGCAACCCGAGAAAACTTCCGAAAAGCATAAATCGCCAAACATAATCACAACAATAACAACAAACACAAACAAAAAAAAAAAAGATTAACCAGCAAACCTCTTATACCAACCCAAAACTTTTCAAAACATACATCTAGAATTTCAATAGTAATTTCGTAATAACCAACAATTATGTTTCTCTCAACAGAAAAATGAGCGAGGAAACAGTCTTGAAGCTAGAAGAAGGCACTCACTGGCGAACAAAATTAATGAAAGTGGAAGAGGCTTGGGGGGCGCACGGACCAGCCATAACGAAATACGTGCATGAAGACACGATAGCGAACAAGTTAGAAGGCGTCCGCGTGATGCGAACGGTTGTCACAACGACAACGTTTATAAAAGCAAAGGAGAAACGAGCCCCAACGACCATACTATCATTAAGATACAGAAATTAATTAAAATGTACATCATCAGCTTTTTACATATAAACTTATAAACAATTACTAGACATAAGACAAAGAATATAAGTTAAGAAGAGAAACAAACGAAACGAACAGAAGAAGTTTAACTAATTACTTAGACATGATTAAAACTAGTTATTTGCATATAAGTCACATAAGACGAAGATAAATTATCGTCGTTTGTCACAGTAGAGCTTGAGCCGTCTCGCAGTGGTAAAGGTTTAGTTGTACACAATTCATTTAGGTTTTTGAAGAGCCTTCCTGAATAGTGGACAACGCCCACTTCCCGCCACGTGCCTCCACTTATCGTTTTTATCTTTGCAGAACATGCACTGAGGGTCGCTCCGACAATCCTTGGCTATGTGGCTCTCCAGTCCACACCTCCTGCACATCTTCGATCTGACTATCTCGCTGCTGCAGTTGCGAGCCATATGTTCAAATTCTAGGCATCTGAAGCACTTGACCACTTGGCTGCACCTCACCCAGCCAACTTTTAGCTATCCCTTTTCTAGCGCCTTGGCTGGCATCTAGATTGTTGCTGCTTGGGTCTCCCCATTAACACTCCTCAGATAGATATCCTCCACCGCCACCTCCGTCATCAGCTGGTTCTTCAACACCCTGCATATCTCCTCCTTGGTGGTGCTTTCGTCCAAGTCGTGGCACTCGATCTCCACGCGGTGCGTAAGGGTGCGGACCTTCACCAGTTCTTCCAGTGTCTCTCCAACCAGGCTTTTATAGTTTTCCGCTGCGCCTCCTGCTTTGGTGAGCTGTAGGAGCAACTCCCCCTTTTGGGTCCTCCTTATTCTCGCCACTGCGTTTCCTAGACCCTGCAGCTTTCCATCCGCCTTAACTTTCCGTAGAATTTCCGCGTAGCTGACTTCTCCTTTCGTCGTGATGACTATTGCGTCCGGTCTTATCTTCTCCGTCAGTCCCTTCTTCTTTGTGGGCGGCTTGCGCTTTGACGTCACCTTTTTCCATTCAGGCTCTTTCCTTACAGGCATACCCTGTGCTTGTGTGGCCTTCTCGGGGTGAGTTACCTTGTCAGATGGGTTCGCTTCTATTTCCTACTTTTCTTACTGCCTGGTGCGCCAGCTCCCGGCCCGTGTCTCCGCTTTCGTTCAACCATCCTTTTGAAGAGTGGTGATGATTGCGAGGACTGGTTTGCTCTTATCACTGCTAAAGCTCCGTCGTCGTGCATTTTGATGGCCACCAGCTCGAATACCGCCTTGAGGTTCTCTATCGCATCTCTTATGGGCTGGTGGATCGCTAGCCGCTTTTCATCTTCCAGCATCTCCACGAGCTTGCTTATCACCTTTCCGAGGTCCTGCAGTGGGCCGCTAATCGTCTGCTCCATTGGTTTCTCTGGACCCTTCGCCTTTGTAGCCACTTCAGCTCCTAGCCCTCCTTCGGCCGTTGGGCTACTTCAGTGTCTGAGCACCAGTGACCTTAGCAGCTTACTGCTCCTCCTAAAAGCTTGGCACACTTTCCCGTCGTTCTCTTCCGCCATATAATCACATTTATACCCTGAACCCATAAAATAGGTAAATCAGGGTATAATGGTTTTGTGCAAAAGTATGTAACAGGCAGAAGGAAGCTTCTCCGACCCCATAAAGTATATATATTCTTGATCAGTATCAATAGCCGATTCGATTTGGCCATGTCCGTCTGTCCGTCCGTCTGTCCGTCTGTTCGTTTGTATGAACGCGTAGATCTCAGAGACTACAAAAGTTAGAGACTTCAGATTTTGAATATAAGTTCTCCTATACCATAAGCAAAACAAAATTGCTTCAAATTATTGATAACTACTCTGGTTTTCGAAATACACATGAAATCGATAACAAAAAAATATCAAATTTTGAAAATGTAAAAATTGGGGTTGTTGTAATGGGTAACCATAGAACTTTTCTCAAAATTTCGTCCAAATCGGTAAAGAAACACCAGAGATATCGTAAAGTTAAGTCAGTTGAGAGTTTTGTTTAAAGTGATCATTATTTGAAGCATACTTTTGGGACGCAAGGACAGCAACTGGGTTCAGGGTATATTCTGGTCGGGCTATCCCGACTAGAGCCTTCTTACTTGTTTTTATTTGGGTTCATTTTCAATTCAATTGGGTCCTAACTCCGAGCCGTTATCGTTGGTCGTAGCACAATCGCGTTTAGTAATCCCATGGTTGTCTATGCATGCAGGGAGGCCATGCGAGGGTTGACAGATGCCTATAAGAGGTCATCTGTTCAGAGCCGGATCCACACTAGTCAGGAATGTTACATCTAAGCTTGTGCGCCCAGCTGAATGGGGACGGTCCAACGATCGTACTAGGAGACCTGCCAAGGTTTTAGCGGAACGGTGGCAGTTGCGGCATTAGCCTGGCAGTGGTTTCGGCAAGATTTCACTCCGCTTTCTGTCATGCCAGAATACCACACGCTCGTCAAATCCTACCGTTTGCGTCCAGTGTTCTAGTCAAGACCGTGCAGGGCTAGGCCTTGATGCCACTTTAGTCGTATTTTACGACAAGCCGTATCTGGCTGAAGTGGTATTGTATGCACCGCCACTCCACGGTGTATGTGTATGTTCAAGTGTGTGATCAACAGTGTCTGTCTTCAACTATTCAATGAATACAAACATAGATAATGCCAGTCTCTCCGGGACCGCCGCGAAGCATTGCTTCGCAGAAACAATAGCAATGTCTATGATACGATCGCCCTTAAGCGTTCCAGACGCCTCAGTTCCGCCATCGTGGAAGCTGCGAATCCGCAAACCGCATACCATTCCTCTTCCCTCTCTATTATGTGATCCACCAGGTTAGTTGGTGAAAGGGGCTGACCAATCATGCTTTCCACCTGGAGACGTTCCTGGGCGAATCGCCCGCACTGGAAGAAGACATGGCTTGCATCCTCCTCCGTGCCATCTCCGCACCAGCTACACTCTGAACTGGAGTCGTGCTTGATAGCTTCTGAAGCAGCCATGTCCCGTTAGCAGTTGGGTGAGGTAGAAGGTGACTGACCCGTGCTTCCTCTCTACCCATCGCCGAACATTGGGAATCAGTTGGTGGGTCCATCGCCCTTTTGTGGAGATGTTCCAGTGGCGCTGCCAGGCGTATAGGCTCCGCTCTCGGGCTGCAGCCCTAGCCGCTCTTCTCTCCGTTGGTGCTGCTTCAAGAACCGCTGCGGCTTCTTCTGCTAAGCTGTGGATCGGTATCATCCCAGCAACCACCAGCGCTGCATCCGCTGGTTCTCAATACGCTCATGAGCAGCAGCCTCGTTTGCTGTTTGGGACCCCGCGTAATAATCCTCGCTAAGCTACAAGGTAGTCTGGCACTCTGAAACTAGCCAGGGTATCCAAAAAGTAGCTCCAGTTCACAGAGTTAAAGGCGTTCTTAACGTCGGTGGTCACCACCAGACAGTACTGCTTACTGCCAAAGCGCCAGCGGGTGTCTGAGATCGCTTCTGAGGCTATACCGACTACTGACCTGATCGCATCGGTAGTAGATCTCGCCTTCCTGAAGCCGAATTGGAGCGGTGATAATCCTCCAGCGTTCTGCACGGCGTCATCCAGCCTAGCAGCTAAGATCGTCTCGAAAACCTTGCCACTATTGTCAATGAGACAAATAGGCCGGTAAGCTCATGGGTCGTCGGGAGGCTTATCTGGCTTAGGCAGCAAGACGAGTTTCTGCACCTTCCATCTGTCCGGTAAGATGCCTTCTCGCAGACACTTGTTATACATCTGGGCAAACAGTTCTGGCCGATGCATGATTGCCAGATGCACGCACCTATTCGGAACACCATCTGGATCCTTCGCTTTATTGGCTGCTAGCTTCCTTGCTGCCAGCTGCACTTCTTCCACCGAAACTTGAGCAACGCCTTTCTGCATGGAAGCTGCGCCAGCCGACGATAAAGAGCTTGCTCCGTGAGGAAACAGTTACGCCACTATTTCGTTCATGCGGACTAGCTCCAGAGGCGCTCTGTTGTTGCTTTGGCTCACACGCTTGAAGACCATCTTGTATGCTCTTACCCATGGGTCCTTGTCGGCTGAGTCGCACATCTCAAGGAAACATTCCTTCTTGCTGGCTCTGATGGTATTCTTTAGCACTCTTCTAGCGGCCTTAAGCTCAAACTGCAACGAGTGAGTTGCCCCCGACTCTCGTGTGGCTGCTCGCTGAAAACGCCTCCTCGATCTCAGGCAGGCTCGCCGAGCCTCAGCTATTTCGCTGTTCCACCAGAACACGCTTGTGTGATGGCGTCGGTAGGCCTTCCTATGGGGCATGCTCGCAGCACATGCAGCTTCTAGCTGCTGAGCCATTTGTTCCACCATATCTTGCGCTGGTCCACCTGCTACCATATGAACAATGTTATCCACAAAACTGCTGGTGTTGAGAGACTCAACCCGGTATGCTACACTAGTGTTGGGCATTACCGGCACCCGCAGCTTTTCTCCAACTGAAAAAATGATGGCCACCTGGTCGCTTCCGGTGTAGCAGTCACTTATGTACCACTGTGCCGAGCGGGCGAGTGCACTGCTTACGTAGATGAGGTCAATAATTGAGCCAGCACGTCCATTGTCAAATGTATTCTCCGACCCAGTGTTAAGAAGCACAAGGTCGAGGAATGCAATCGATTCCACTTCGAACTCGCCGATCGTGAGACTTGGCGCTAAGTAGTAGCTATAAAGCCAGAGATCTCCTAGTTTCTAGTTTTGCACGCACGAAGCACTCGGAGGCTAGAATGTGCGTAAAGGGGGACTGTCGGTCACCACAGCTCCACACCGCAGCTTTCCCAGATCTGTCCGAAGCCCACAACCTAGCATTAGTGGTTGCCCGGTGGTGCGGCTCGCTAAGCACCGCGACTTCAATTTTTTCCTCCAAGGTCGTCTGCTCCAGTATGGCTTGGGCAGCGACGCAGTGGTTGAGGTTAAGCTGCAGGACTTTCACCATTTTGTGTGTTTGACAGTCTCCCTGTACGCAGGACACCTATAACTACCAGTCGCATGGTCAGTCATTCGCTCTCCTTTACTCGTACAAAGGGCACACTTTGGTTGCTGGTTGCAGACTCTTGCAACGTGTCCATCACCTCCGCACTTGTAGCAAGCCTTGCTGTAGTCGGCACAGCTCTTGCAGTGGACAGCTGCATACTCCAGGCACCTGTAGCATCGCCTTGCCTGGATTAGGGGACTAATGCGGCATACTGCCCACCCGATGCGGATTTTCGCCCTATCTACCAGCTTGACCGCGTTAGCTGTCGGTAAGCTCAGGTTTGCTGTTTGCAGGCCAGCCCTCGTGTGCCGCAGCGACTTGACTACGCTGCTATCCAGCGTTGGATCATCAAGGGCAGACCTTACAGCATTGAGGACCTCCTCCTTGGTCGCCAGCTCATCCAGATCGCAGATTTCCACCTGATTGGATTCCGTTAAGGTTTTGACCGTAGCCCGACCAACAAGCACCTTACCAAACGCTATGTGCAACTCATTTGTACTGTGTGCCGGCTGTTTGCTTAGCCGGAACAGCAGATCGCCCTTAGCCATCTTTCGGATTGTGCTAACATCCTCTCGCAGATGCGCAAGTGATGGCTCGCTCCTAACCACTTTTAATATATCTGCATAGCTGCAGTCGCCTAGGCCCGATACTGTGACTGCGTCAGTCCGTGTGCGCGCTGCTTTGCCTTTGCGGCCAACCACCTTCGACCAGAGATTGTCCTTAGGCAGAGATGGTCCACGGGGGGGCTCTGGATTTTGCGCGCTTGCGGTCGCAGTTACAGTGTCTGTGTGCGTGTGCCTGTGTGTGTGTGTGTGTGTTTTTTTTTTTTTTTTATTTTAATATAATAAATAACCTAAAAATTAAGCTACAAAAAAAAAAACTAAGCATAGACATGACCAGCTTCTGCGGGACCGCCGCGAAGCATTGCTTCGCAGAAATAGGGTCAATGTCTATGAACTTTTCGCCCTTAGCCGCTTCAAGCACCGCAGCTCCGTCATCGTGTTAGCCGCGAAACTACATACCGCCTACCAAACAGCCTCCCTCTCGAGCATGTGGCTGATCAGGCTTGTTGGCGACAGTTGCTGGCCAATGAGAATCTCCACCAGCAGACGTTCCTGGACGAATCGCCCACAACCGAAGAACACATGTCCAACATCCTCCTCTGGCACATCCTCGCACCAACTGCACTCAGAACGGGAGTCGTGCTTAAACCTCTTCAAATAGCTTCTAAAGCAGCGATGTCCAGTCAACAGTTGAGTGAGGTAGAAGTTGACGGACCCATGCTTCCTCTCCATCCATTGACGCAAATCTGATATCAGCAAGTGCGTCCAGCGGCCTTTCGTAGAAGAGTCCCAAGTCCGCTGCAGGCCTCCAGGCTCCGCTCACGGGTTACAACCCTGGCGACTCTTCTCCCTGTTGGTGTTACGTTCAGAACCGCTGCGGATTCAACCGCTAAGCTCTGAATCGGGATCATCCCAGCAATCACCAGGGCTGCATCTGATGAAACTTTGCGGAAGGCGCAGCAAACACGAAGGGCAGAGAGCCGGTAGGTTGACTCGATACCCCTCATGTAGCATACAGCATGATCGATTTCATGACGCTCATGAGCAGTATCCTGGTTTGCTGTTTAGGACCCCGCGTATTAGGCATCATCCTCGCTAGGGCTCGCCCGGACTCAGCCGCCTTCCGATGTATGAAAGACAGGTGCTCGCCAAAGTTCAGACGCCGGTCGATGACCACACCGAGGTAGCGTATACAATCCTTGGACCGCATTGTGACGCCTCCCACCGTGATGTCAGCGTACTCCACCTTTCTTCGGCTGCTGATAAGCACCGCCTCCGTCTTATGGGCAGCCAGTTGCAGACCAACCGACGACAGCCACCGCGTCACTGCGTCTAATCACCAGTCACATAGCTCAGTAACTCGCTGTAGATCCTTTGCCACTAGCACCAGAGCGACGTCGTCGGCATATCCTATGGCACTAGCACCATCAGTAACTGGAGTTGCAGTATCCCGTTGTACATGATACTCCACAGGAGGGGACCCAAAACAGATCCTTGTGGAACGCCAGCAGAAACATTGTACTCCTTTTCGCCCTCATCTGTATGATACCTCAGCCTACGGTTCTCAAAGTAGCTCCTCACGATCGCTACGAGGTAGACTGGCACTCGAAAACTCACCAAGGCATCCAAAATGTTGCTCCAATTAGCGGTGTTAAAGGCATTCTTAACGTCGATGGTCACAACGAGACAATACTGCTTACTGCCAAAGCGCCAGCGGGTGCCTGAGATCGCTTCCGATGCTGTGCGGACTACTGACCTAATAGCATCAGTAGTGGATCTCGCCATTCTGAAGCCGAATTGGAACGGTGATAGGCATCCAGCGCTTTGTACAGCGTCATCCAGCCTTGCAGCTATGATTGCCTCGAACACATTGCCGTTATTGTCGATGAGACAAATGGGCCGGTATAGTGAAGGTTCATCCGGAGGCTTGTCTGGTTAAGGCAGCAGGACGAGTTTCTGCACCTTCTATCTGTCAGAAAAAATGCCTTCTCGCAGACACTTTGTATACATCTCGGCATACAGTTCGGGCTGAAGCATGATTGCGAGACGCAGGCACCGGTTGGGGACTCCGTCGGGACCAGGAGCTTTGTTTGCCATTAGGTTCCGTGCTGCCATTTGCAATTCCTCTGAGGAAAATTGGAGAAAAGCCTTCTTGCATGGGAGCGGCGCTGACCTACGCTAGGGTGTTTGCGCATCGAGGAAACAGAGTCTCCACAATTTCCCTCATGAAAACTACCTCCGTAGGCGACCTGTTTTTGTCTGGGCTTATACGCTTGCAGACCATCCTGTAAGCTCTTCCCCATGGGTCCTTATCAGCTGAGTCGCACAGCTGTGTAAAGTAGTTATTTTGCCGGGGTTCAGATCTCGGTCTGTCCACGGCCCACGTCACAAGATATTTATATTCAATATCAGGGACGCTCATGAAATGGAGGTAAATGTCGCGACGTTCGTTGGACAGAGCAGAAAGCGAGTGCCTCAACGGCTAGGGGGCACACGAGGTCAACTTTCTCACTAAACTTTCTGATCGCGCAGTGGCGCTTTCGTTCGTTAAAGGCGCGGCTAGCCGTTTTTATTTGACATACTTATAGTTCACGCCCTTCTTATTACTAATAACCTCAAACAAAATGCATGCGGGTTTAGGGTCATTTCACTCACCTTTTATTCTTCAAATCCTTTCACGATACTTAAACTCTAGACTTTCTCTAATCTTATTCCTAACTATCCTCTTCCCCTTTTTTATCACTCCGCGATCGCGTCTGCTCAGTTGCGTGTTCTCGTTCCAACTGCCTCGCCGGTCTCGCACTTGAGGTCAGCGCGCGACACGCGACCCAATTGTCGCGAGCGTGCCCTCGCTCTTTCGTCGCATTGCTTTGCATTGCGGCTCTTTTGTCGCGCAGCGTTCTAATGTATTGGTTATCTAATGATTATTCTATTCGTTTCAAACTTTTCTATGTAATTAATTTATCTTTGTCTTATGTGACTTATATGCAAATAACTAGTTTTAATCATGTCTAAGTAATTAGTTGAACTTCTTCTGTTCGTTTCGTTTGTTTCTCTTCTTAACTTATATTCTTTGTCTTATGTCTAGTAATTGTTTATAAGTTTATATGTAAAAAGCTGATGATGTACATTTTAATTAATTTCTGTATCTTAATGATAGTGTGGTCGTTGGGGCTCGTTTCTCCTTTGCTTTTATAAACGTTGTCGTTGTGACAACCGTTCGCATCACGCGGACGCCTTCTAACTTGTTCGCTATCGTGTCTTCATGCACGTATTTCGTTATGGCTGGTCCGTGCGCCCCCCAAGCCTCTTCCACTTTCATTAATTTTGTTCGCCAGTGAGTGCCTTCTTCTAGCTTCAAGACTGTTTCCTCGCTCATTTTTCTGTTGAGAGAAACATAATTGTTGGTTATTACGAAATTACTATTGAAATTCTAGATGTACGTTTTGAAAAGTTTTGGGTTGGTATAAGAGGTTTGCTGGTTAATCTTTTTTTTTTTTGTTTGTGTTTGTTGTTATTGTTGTGATTATGTTTGGCGATTTATGCTTTTCGGAAGTTTTCTCGGGTTGCGCTTCATTTTGACTCATTACGGTCTCTTCTCCCTCTCGCTGGAAAGGTTTTAGCAGTGCTACGCTTGCGACTCGGCTTTTCCGTTCCCCGTCTTTTGCCAAGCGCACTACATTTGGTGAGACGAACTTCTTCACCCGGTATGGTCCATCGTATTTCGGTGCTAACTTAGCTGCGAATCCGTCGCTGGCTTTTGAAAGTTGGTGCGTCTTTAACAAGACCAGTTCGTTGATCGTCGGTCTATATTCCCTTCGTCACTGGTTGTAATTTCTACATTTGTCCTTTGAAGCTCGCTGCTGGTTGCTCCACGCTATGTCGAAAACCTCCTTTAGCCTGTTTGCGTTTTGTTCTGGCGTTTGCGGTGTGCTTCCTGTACCTGGCGTTTTCTCCTCGTACAACGTTGCTGGCAAACGAGGTTCCCTTCCCTGCATCAAGAATGCTGGGGAAAATCCTGATGAGTCCGCGATGTTCGAGTTGACGGCTAACGATATTTCGGGTATTAACTGGTCCCAAGAACTTTGATTTCCGGAGATATACTGTGCGATCATCGTCTTTACCGTCCTGTTGGTTCTCTCGGTCGGGTTCTCCTGAGGGCAGTATGGGGCGGTATGTTCCATCTCTACGCCTAGGGAATTCAAATACGCTTTGAAATCCGACTTGTGAACTGCTTTCCGTTGTCGCAAACGAACCTCTTTGGCACCCCGAACCGGCATAAGATACGCTCTCGAAAAGCCTTCTGCAACGTGGCCGCTGTTGCTCGTCTCAGGGGAACCAATTCCACCCACTTTGTAAAAGCGTCATGAAACACCAAAAACATTGTGTTACCTTGTTTCGATCGTGGTAGGGGTCCTACGAAGTCTTCGCACAGAATTGCCATTGGCTCCGCCACCTGGCGGGTTAGCATGTGTCCGGCTGGCTTCTTTTGTTCGGTCTTGAACAATTGGCATTTTTCGCTACATTTGACATACCTGGCTGCATCTCTGAACATCCCAGGCCAGTAGTATCGTTGGGACAGCCTCATGATCGTCTTGCGAACTCCTTGATGCCCGGCCGTCGGCGCGTCGTGGCATTCCAGTAGTACTCTCTTCCTTTGTTCCTCGCTTACACAGAGCTTCCACGGGATGTAGTCTTCGTCATCCGCGCGGTGACCCAGGTGTCGGTATAGCTGTCCGTTTTCTTCCACGTAGTCTGTATGCTTCGATGGTTTCTTGGCTACCTTTTCCAGCATCTTTGGGATCCACCCTCCGGGAAACTGTTGTACAACGGCTTGCTGGAGCTGCTCCAACGGGTCTCGCGACAAAGCGTCTGCCACCACGTTGAGCTTGCCTTTCCTGTATTTGACGTCAAACTGGTATTGCTGTAGCTCTAAAGCCCAGCTCGCTATCCTTCCTGTGGAGCTCTCAATTGAATTCAACCATTTTAATGCCATGTGGTCTGTGACCACCTCAAATCGGTATCCTTCCAAGTAGCATTTGAGTTTTCTGATCGCCCACACGATCGCCAAGCACTCCTTTTCTGTAGCCGAATAGTTCGACTCGGCCTTTGACAGCTTCCGGCTGGCGTACGCTATGACCTGCTCCTGCTGATCAATGGTTTGCGTAAGGACTGCTCCGAGGCCGTAGTCGCTCGCGTCCGTCTGCAGTGTGAACTTTTCTCCAAACTCCGGACATGTTAGGACAGGCGCGGACGTTACACACTTCTTGAGACTGTCTAATGCGGCTTGTTGCTTCTCCTTCCACGACCACTTCCGGGACTTCTTCAACAGCTCTGTCATCGGTTGTACCACAGTTGTGAAATTGGGCACGCATCGGCGGTACCACGACGCCATTCCTAGGCATCGTCTAAGCTCTTTCAGGTTTGTGGGTGCCTTAAGGTTATCATGGATTCCACCTTTGAGGGGTCCGTCTTGATTTCTTTCTCGCTCACCAGATGCCCTAGGTATACTAGCTTCTTCTGGAAAAACGAACATTTTTTTGATTAAGTTTTAGGTTGGCCTCTCTCAGCCGTCGGAATACTTCTCTCAAGTCTGCTATGTGTTGCTCTTTCGTTGCGCTGATTACTATAATGTCGTCTAAATAGGCGAACGCATGTGGCTCCATCTCCGGGCCTATTACCGTATCCAATGCCCTCTGAAAAGTCGCACCGGCCGAATGCAACCCAAATGGCATGACTCGCCATTGAAACAGTCCTCGACCTGGCACTGTGAACGCGGTGTACTCCCTGCTGCTTGCCGCCATCGGAATTTGCCAGTAACCGTGCTTCAAGTCCAGCGTCGAAATGTAACGTGCGTGCCTCAACTTTTCCAGTATGTGATTTATCCTGGGTACGGGGTATGCATCCGGTATGGAGTGTGCGTTGAGCTGCCTGTAGTCCACGCACATCCTCCACTCGTTCGTCTTCTTACGGACGAGCACTATGGGCGCGCTGTGTGGGCTGCGTGACGGCTCGATTGCCCCCGCCTCTATCAATTCGTTCACCTGCTGGTCGATCACGCGTTGCATCGCCGGGTTTTTGGGGTAGTACCTCTGCTTGATCGGCTTATCATCCCTCATGATGATCCGATGCTCGGCTACGTTGGATACGCCCTTCAATCCCTCGAAGAGTTGCAACTCTGTCCTTAAAAACTCCTGCGTGGCTGGTTCCAAGTCCGCTGGCCACACTGATTCCTGCGCAGCGTCTTCTTCCGATGGTGATCCTGCTTTGGGGTCTCCTCCTTGTGGCGCCTCGGCTCATGCACTTTCCACCTGGCCTAGCGATGGCTCCTTGACGACTGTAACTGCGTCTCGGCCGGCCCATTGCTTGGCTAGCGTGGTATCCTTGCTGCGATGCGTCGTCAGGACGGTCTCTCGCTTTTTGCCTCCGGTGCCGCGTCTCTCTTGCTCCTTCTCATTCTCCCCCTCTGGCCCTGACTCGGCTCTTTCGATCGCCTCAGCTGGCGCATCGGCGCACTTCAAAATCAGCATCGCCTCACCGCACTGCATGGTCGTCCCCATCTTGCATAGAAAATCCATCCCCAGGATAAGACTGTCTTACATGGATGGCATTACGAGCATGTCCATCGGCTCTTCTTTGCTGATCAACTTGACCTTGACTCTCAACAATTTAATAATTGCTACCTTCGATCCATCTGCTAAGTGAGTATTCGCGATCGCTGCGAATACTTCCGCCTTTATTTCCTCAAAAAAACTTTGGCTCTCGAAACTTCGTGACGCCCCGGTGTCGATCGTCGCCTTCGCCATTCGGTCCCCGACCTTCAGCATGGCGACTATGCGACTATTTCCGACTCTAAGAGGACATTCTAGTTACGGGACTGACTCGCGCCGGCGCCCATCCGATCCCGCTCCGGATGACGCGGCTGCCCGTTTCCCGCTCTCCTACCGCAACATGCCAAATCGCTCACGCCTTGAGCACCTCACTGTCTACAGAATAGCACTTTAGGATTTGGGCATTCTCTGGCAAAGTGCCCCCTTGTGAGCAGTTGTAGCACACGCGACTCACGACTGCCGACCTAACCTGTTCGTGCCCCATCATGTTGTTCGAAATTTCGTCGCGCCTGGCGACGGGATGACTACCAATCTCATTCCGCGCCAACGGTACCTGTGCTGGCGGGCTCTTAAATGGATTGGGCGGCTTGGCGGGTGTGTCCATGCCACCGGACTTACCTTGATACCCAATAACCCTTGTCTGGTTGTACCCCGTCTCCCCCTGGACCTGACCTGGGATGCTTTCAAACTCTGAGTCTATCTGTGTTAGCTGAGACAAGTCTGCAAAATCAATCCGTCGAATATATAGGCGGTACTCCCGAGAAAGATTCTCATATACTCTTTTCAGCTCCTGCTCAGGAGTATAACTGGCGTGCCGCATTAATCTCTTCAAGTCGACTACATACTCTCTGTCTCTTCTCCTACGCGTTGTCGGCGGGCCCTGATCTCGTCCTCTAATCTGTCAAAGTATTGGGGAGGCAGAAAGAATCCTAAAAATTCCTTTTTGAACGTTCCCCACGTCACGTCCCTTAATCCGCTCGTTGAGAACCAACTACCTGCCATGCCTGTCAAAGCCTCGCTCATCACTCTCGGTATGCGATTCAGATCTACATCGTACGTTTGGGCGCGTTCTTCCAATGTTTCTATGAACGCAAGTGAGTCAGAATAACCGTCAAACTTAACACCCCATTTCCTAACCTGATCAGGGACGACCATATAATGCCGGTGAATGTTAGTGAGCTCGTAAATTCGCCTGTAATCCGACTGGCCCTCCTGGGTACTAGTCATGGGCGGTCCTACGGGCGGCACTACATGTACATTCGGGGTCAATTCAGCTATGTTTCCGCCAACGGCCGGTGCAAACCGCACGTGGCTGGGTGGTGGTGGCAATTCTCCTAATGACCCTGATAACGCCAACAAATCGGATTCCGATTTTTGTCTGGGTCGCGCCCCTTCACTAATGACAGTAGGCGGGACGGGTGACCCTCGGCTCTTGGCGAACTTCCGCTCCAATTCGCCCAACCGGTTCCAGGTTGACCAGCTATGGCCCCCAATTTTATTATATCACATACCCGTTTCCGCAACTCTTCTACCTTGCCGTCGCTTTCTATGTTTAGTTCCTGAGCGATTCGTTCCAGATCCTCCTTCCGGCAGTGGTTTACCCATCCTAGACTCACGCCCGGGTTGTCGCATCCTTCTTCTTCTGCGCTTTTGTTGTGCTCCATGGTCGTCGTTCGTGAATTTTTTTTTTGTCGATTTGTATGTTTTTTTATTTGTTTTAGCTGTATTGAATGAATTTTTTATTTAATTTAATTAAATTTTTATTTAATTTATTTAAATTTTTTTTTTAAACTTATTTAAATTTTTTTTATTTAATTTAATTAATTTTTCCTTTAATTAAATTTTCCTCTCCATTATTTAAATTTTATTTAGTTTTATTTTAATTTTTGTTTATTTAAAATTTTTCCACTATCGACCCACTGTATCGCAATCAGCTACCGCGCAAAAACCAATTCCAACCTTCGGGTGTTGGCGTGTCTGCACTTTCACAGTCAGCGTTCACGCTGCTCCGCTGTGATCACTTTTCACGACCGACACTGTTACCCGCGATTTTAGCCGTTTTCTAGCCGAACGCTCACGCCTGTCTTTTCGCTATTCCCGTTCGCTTAGTTGGTGCGTCTTCTTTCACCGTCAACTTCGCTGCACGTGCACTCTAAGCTTCGACCGATTTGCTGCTAAACACATACGACAATAACTTTTTCGCGCCAACTGACCATCTGGTACCTTTTATTGCCCTTGCCTTCACTTTCAGCTTTTTTTTTTTTAAATCGCGCGCGATCTACGGGGTATGACCGGGTATGTCCGACTATCACAATTTACACTTGTTAGTAATATGTTTGGGGTTTTTACTTCCAAATTATATTACTCCTCTTTCGCGTTGTCCCTGCTCGGGCGCCACTTGTAAAGTAGTTATTTTGCCGGGGTACAGATCTCGGTCTTCCACGGCCCACGTCACAAGATATTTATATTCAATATCAGGGGACGCTCGCGAGATGGAGGTAAGCGTTGTGATATTCTACCCGATGTTTTGAGACAAGTGCAGCAAACGAGCGTCTCAGCGGTTAGGGGTCGTACAAGGTCAACCTTTGTACCCACGTTTTCGCTCATGCAAGCTGCGCTGTCGCTTTATTAAACGACGACCACCGATTTCTTTGGCGCATTAACCCTTCTCTTTGCATTAGTAACATCAAAGCAAAACGCGTGTGTCTTTCTTTTAAATCATACTTCCTTTTATTTTATAACTCTTCTCGCACTTCTTGTGGCTTGACTTCTATATCTACTTATCGCTCCTCTAGTGTGATCTTTTACTCCGCGGCTGCGTCATTCACTACTCTGCCGGTCTTGCACTTCAGGTCAGCGCGCTTCTTCGCTTCCCTCGCTCGCAACAATTGGGTCGCGAGCGCACCCTCACATCGTTTGTCGCCGGCTTCGCTGCCCGGCCCTCTTGCTGCGCTGCTTTCTCTTCCCTTATTCTAAGAGTAAATTGTAATTCCATTGTGTTTGTCTATTGTAAATTTTTACTTAATCGATTAATTACTAATTGTATAACTTGTTGGCTTGTCTTAAGTATTTCGTTCATTTCATTTGTTTTTTTCCTTCTTAAGTTATATTCTTTGCCTTATGTCTATTAATTTGTTATCTTCATAAATCTTGCTTTGTCTTATATCTATTGATTGTATATGTATGTGAGGGAGGTTCACGCTGGACTTACTTCACACCCCCCCCCCCCCTCCCTTTCTTCGTGACTGTTACCCTCCCGTCCGGGTGTATGGTCACGGGGTAAACTGTTTCTCCCACCGTCACCCTAAGCCGGTCCCTCGATGTTCGCCTGCTACGTGCACGCAGTTCCCGTTTAATTTCCTCGATGGCCCGCTTGGTCACGATGCTTGTGTCTGGGTGGCACGTCCAATTCTGTGGGACTTCGGGTGGCGCTCCTGTGTTCTCGTCGGGATCTGCCGGGGTAAGGTTCTCCTCCGGTCTCTGGGTAAGGGGCGCTTGACGTCGCTCGGCTGCGGCGCTACTCGACGGTTTGTCGTCATCGTCGTCCGTTGCCTCCGACCATAGTCCCGGGGCCCATACCCTGCGTACGTTCGATTGTCGTGGTGTCTCCTTCGCTATCTCCTCTAGTTCCTCTTTCCATCCCAGCACACCTTCTTCCTCACTCTCTTCGTTGTTCTCAGTTTCTGGTTCGGCCGTGTCGTTGGGGCTTCCTCTCGAGCTTTCTGTTGGGAGAAACATAATTGTGCGTTATTACGGAATTATTATTGAAATTTTAGTTGTGTGTTTTGAAACGTTGTGGGTTAGTATAAGAATTTTGTTGGGGTTTTCTTTTTTCTCTGGTTATGCTTCTCCCCGACTCGTTTCGGCTTCTTCTCCGTCTTGCTGGAAGGGTTTTAGCTGTGCTACGCTTGCAATTCTGCTTTTCAGATCCCCGTCTTTTGACAAAAGCACTACATTTGGTGAGACGAATTTCTTCACCCTGTATGGCCCCTCATTCTTCGGTGCTAACTTGGCTGCGAACCCGTCGCTGGCCTTCGAGAGTTGGTGCGTCCTTAACAAGACAAGCTCGTTGATCTTCGGTCTACATTCCCTTCGTCGCAGGTTGTAATTTCTCCCTTGATCCGTTGAAGCTCGCTGCTGGTTGCTTCGCGCTATGTCGAACACCTCCTTTAGCCTGTGTGCCTTTTGCTCCGGCGTTTGCAGTTCGCTTCCTGTGCCTGGAGTTCTCTCCTCGTACAACGTTGCTGGCAAACGAGGTTCCCTTCCTTGCATCAAGAATGCTGGGGAGAATCCTGTTGAGTCCGCGATGCTCGAGTTGACGGCTAGCGACATTTCGGGTATTAACTGGTCCCAAGAACTTTGATTTCCGGAGATATACTGTGCGATCATCGTCTTTACCGTCCTGTTGGTTCTCTCGGTCGGGTTCTCCTGAGGGCAGTATGGGGCGGTGTGTTCCATCTCTACGCCTAGGGAATTCAAATACGCTTTGAAATCCGACTTGTGAACTGCACTCCGTTGTCGCAAACGAACCTCTTTGGCACTCCGAACCGGCATAAGATTCCACCCACTTTGTAAAAGCGTCATGAAACACCAAAAACATTGTGTTACCTTGTTTCGATCGTGGTAGGGGTCCTACGAAGTCTGCGCACAGAATTGCCATTGGCTCCGCCACCTGGCGGGTTAGCATGTGTCCGGCTGGCTTCTTTTGTTCGGTCTTGAACAATTGGCATTTTTCGCAACATTTGACATACCTGGCTGCATCTCTGAACATCCCAGGCCAGTAGTATCGTTGGGACAGCCTCATGATCGTCTTGCGAACTCCTTGATGCCCGGCCGTCGGCGCGTCGTGGCATTCCAGTAGTACTCTCTTCCTTTGTTCCTCGCTTACACAGAGCTTCCACGGGATGTAGTCTTCGTCATCCGCGCGGTGACCCAGGTGTCGGTATAGCTGTCCGTTTTCTTCCACGTAGTCTGTATGCTTCGATGGTTTCTTGGCTACCTTTTCCAGCATCTTTGGGATCCACCCTCCGGGAAACTGTTGTACAACGGCTTGCTGGAGCTGCTCCAACGGGTCTCGCGACAAAGCGTCTGCCACCACGTTGAGCTTGCCTTTCCTGTATTTGACGTCAAACTGGTATTGCTGTAGCTCTAAAGCCCAGCTCGCTATCCTTCCTGTGGAGCTCTCAATTGAATTCAACCATTTTAATGCCATGTGGTCTGTGACCACCTCAAATCGGTATCCTTCCAAGTAGCATTTGAGTTTTCTGATCGCCCACACGATCGCCAAGCACTCCTTTTCTGTAGCCGAATAGTTCGACTCGGCCTTTGACAGCTTCCGGCTGGCGTACGCTATGACCTGCTCCTGCTGATCAATGGTTTGCGTAAGGACTGCTCCGAGGCCGTAGTCGCTCGCGTCCGTCTGCAGTGTGAACTTTTCTCCAAACTCCGGACATGTTAGGACAGGCGCGGACGTTACACACTTCTTGAGACTGTCTAATGCGGCTTGTTGCTTCTCCTTCCACGACCACTTCCGGGACTTCTTCAACAGCTCTGTCATCGGTTGTACCACAGTTGTGAAATTGGGCACGAATCGGCGGTACCACGACGCCATCCCTAGGCATCGTCTAAGCTCTTTCAGGTTTGTGGGTGCCTTAAGATTTTTCATGGCTTCCACCTTTGAGGGGTCCGTCTGGATTCCTTTCTCGCTCACCAGATGCCCTAGGTATACTAGCTTCTTCTGGAAAAATGAACATTTTTTTGATTAAGTTTTAGGTTGGCCTCTCTCAGCCGTCGGAATACTTCTCTCAAGTCTGCTATGTGTTGCTCTTTCGTTGCGCTGATTACTATTATGTCGTCTAAATAGGCGAACGCATGTGGCTCCATCTCCGGGCCTATTACCGTATCCAATGCTCTCTGAAAAGTCGCACCGGCCGAATGCAACCCAAATGGCATGACTCGCCATTGAAACAGTAATCGACCTGGCACTGTGAACGCGGTGTACTCCCTGCTGCTTGCCGCCATCGGAATTTGCCAGTAACCGTGCTTCAAGTCCAGCGTCGAGATGTAACGTGCGTGCCTCAACTTTTTCAGTATGTGATTTATCCTGGGTACGGGGTATGCATCCGGTATGGAGTGTGCGTTGAGCTGCCTGTAGTCCACGCACATCCTCCACTCGTTCGTCTTCTTACGGACGAGCACTATGGGCGCGCTGTGTGGGCTGCGTGACGGCTCGATTGCCCCGCCTCTATCAATTCGTTCACCTGCTGGTCGATCGCGCGTTGCATCGCCGGGTTTTTGGGGTAGTACCTCTGCTTGATCGGCTTATCATCCCTCATGATGATCCGATGCTCGGCTACGTTGGATACGCCCTTCAACCCCTCGAAGAGTTGCAACTCTGTCCTTAAAAACTCCTGCGTGGCTGGTTCCAAGTCCGCTGGCCACACTGATTCCTGCGCAGCGTCTTCTTCCGATGATGATCCTGCTTTGGGGTCTCCTCCTTGTGGCGCCTCGGCTCCTGCACTTTCCATCTGGCCTAGCGATGGCTCCTTGACGACTGTAACTGCGTCTCAGCCAGCCGCTTGCCTGGCTAGCGTGGTATCCTTGCTGCGATGCGTCGTCAGGACGGTCTCTCGCTTTTTGCCTCCGGTGCCGCGTCTCTCTTGCTCCTTCTCATTCTCCCCCTCTGGCCCTGACTCGGCTCTTTCGATCGCCTCAGCTGGCGCATCGGCGCACTTCAAAATCAGCATCGCCTCACCGCACTGCATGGTCGTCCCCATCTTGCACAGAAAATACATCCCCAGGATAAGACTGTCTAACATGGATGGCATTACGAGCATGTCCATCGGCACTTCTTTGCTGATCAACTTGACCTTGACTCTTAACAATTTACTAATTGCTACCTTCGATCCATCTGCTAAGTGAGTATTCGCGATCGCTGCGAATACTTCCGCCTTTATTTCCTCAAAAAAACTTTGGCTCTCGAAACTTCGTGACGCCCCGGTGTCGATCTTCGCCTTCGCCATTCGGTCCCCGACCTTCAGCATGGCGACTATGCGACTATTTCCGACTCTAAGAGGACATTCTAGTTACGGGACTGACTCGCGCCGGCGCCCATCTGGTCCCGCTCCGGATGACACGGCTGCCCGTTTCCCGCTCTCCTACCGCAACATGCCAAATCGCTCACGCCTTGAGCACCACACTGTCTACAGAATAGCACTTTAGGGTTTGGGCATTCTCTGGCAAAGTGTACCCCTTGTGAGCAGCTGTAGCACACGCGACTCACGACTGCCGACCTAACCTGTTCGTGCCCCATCATGTTGTTTGAAATTTCGTCGCGCCTGGCGACGGGATGACTACCAATCTCATTCCGCGCCAACGGTACCTGTGCTGGCGGGCTCCTAAATGGACTGGGCGGCTTGGCGGGTATGTCCATGCCACCGGACCTACCTTGATTCCCAAGAACCCTTGTCTGGTTGTACCCCGTCTCCCCCTGGACCTGACCTGGGATGCTTTCAAACTCTGAGGCTATCTGTGTTAGCTGAGACAAGTCTGCAAAATCACTCCGTCGAATATATAGGCGGTACTCCCGAGAAAGATTCTCATATACTCTTTTTAGCTCCTGCTCAGGAGTATAACTGGCGTGCCGCATTAATCTCTTCAAGTCGACTACATACTCTCTGTCTCTTCTCCTACATGTTGTCGGCGGGCCCTGATCTCGTCCTCTAATCTGTCAAAGTATTGGGGAGGCAGAAAGAATCCTAAAAATTCTTTTTTGAACGTTCCCCACGTCACGTCCCTTAATCCGCTCGTTGAGAACCAACTACCTGCCATGCCTGTCAAAGCCTCGCTCATCACTCTCGGTATGCGATTCAGATCTACATCGTACGTTTGGGCGCGTTCTTCCAATGTTTCTATGAACGCAAGTGAGTCAGAATAACCGTCAAACTTAACACCCCATTTCCTAACCTGATCAGGGACGACCATATAATGCCGGTGAATGTTAGTGAGCTCGTAAATTCGCCTGTAATCCGACTGGCCCTCCTGGGTACTAGTCATGGGCGGTCCTACGGGCGGCACTACATGTACATTCGGGGTCAATCCAGCTATGTATCCGCCAACGGCCGGTGCAAACCGCACGTGGCTGGGTGGTGGTGGCAATTCTCCTAATGACCCTGATAACGCCAACAAATCGGATTCCGATTTTTGTCTGGGTCGCGCCCCTTCGGCTGCGTCTGTTTGGTTACGCGCTCTCTCACTCACTACTCTGCCGGTCTCGCACTTCAGGTCAGCGCGCTTCTTCGCTGCCCTCGCTCGCGACAATTGGGTCGCGTGTCGCGAGCGCGCCCTTACATCGTTTGTCGCCGGCTTCGCTGCCCGGCCCTCTTGCTGCGCTGCTTTCTCTTTCCTTATTCTAAGAGTAAATTGTAATTCCATTGTGTTTGTCTATTGTTAATTATTACTTAATCGATTAATTACTAATTGTATAACTTGTTGGCTTGTCTTAAGTATTTCGTTCATTTCATTTGTTTTTTTCCTTCTTAAGTTATATTCTTTGCCTTATGTCTATTAATTTGTTATCTTCATAAATCTTTCTTTGTCTTATATCTATTGATTGTATATGTATGTAAGGGAGGTTCACGCTGGACCTACTTCACAGCTGGAGGAAACACTCACTTTTGCTGGTTTTGACGGCGTTCTTTAGCACCTTTCTTGCGGCCTTAAACTCACGCTGCAATGAGCGTTGCATCCGACCCTCGTGAGGCTGCTCGCTGATATCGTCTTCTCACTCTCAGACAGGCTTGCCTAGCCTCGGCTATATCCTCATTCCACCAAAATACACTCGTTTGGTGGCGCCTATAAGCCTTCCTCTTAGGCATGCTTTCTGCACACGCCATTTCTAGCTGCTGGGCCGTCTGGTTCACCATGGTATGTGCCAGTCCACTTGCTACCAAATTTGTTAATGCGTCAGTTAACCTCCTCATATTGAGTGCCTCAATCCGATATACGTTACCAGAGTGGGGCCTTGCCAAATCACGTATCATTTCTCCAACAGAAATCAGGAAGGCCACGTGGTCACTCCCAGTATAGTTGTCACTTATGGACCAGTGTGCCGAGCGGGCGAGTGCACTGCTCACGTAGGTGAGGTTTATTGTTGAACCGGCGCGTCCATTGTCGAAGGTATTTGCTGACCCAGTGTTGAGGAGCACCAAGTCTAGGAACGCAATCGATTCCACAAGGATGGTTCCCCTGGCATTCGTAGACGGGCTACCCCAGTCGGTGGACCACGCGTTAAAGTCGCCAGCAATAATGACATTACTGCGACCCCTGGAGTCTTTCGCAACTTCCATGAGCGCCGCTTCAAAGTCGCCGATCGTGAGGCTTGGCGCTAGATAGCAGCTGTATAGACAGAAATTTCCTAGCTTCGCACGCACGACGCAGTCGGAGGCTAGCAAGTGCGTAAAGGGGGCCTGTCGGTCACCACAACTCCACTAGGCAGCTGTCCGAAGCCCACAACCAGCCACTATAGGTTGCCCGGTGGTGCGGTTCACTAAGCACTGCAACATCAATTTTCTCCTCCAACATCGTCTGCTCCAAAAGGGCTTGGGCAGCGACGCAATAATTTAGGTTTAACTGAAGGACGTTTACCATTTGGCGTGCTTCATAGCTTCCCGGTAGGCAGGAAGTGTGTGTGTGCGTGCGTATGCCTGTGTGTTCCGGTATGCCTGAGTGTGTGTGCCAGAGAGTTTGTGTGTGCCGGTGTGTGTATAATTGTTGAGCTAAGATTTGTGTGCATATGCCTGTGTGTGTATGCCAGAGTGTGAGAGTGAGCCTGTGTGTGCCACAGTGTGTCTGCTCGAGTGCGTAAGGAAGTGGGTGCCAGGGCGTATTTTTTTTATTTTTTATATTCAGTTATTACTTAATCTACATATACACTGGAGGCACGGCCTATGTTCCGCCTAATTCATTTGTCCTCTACGCTCGTCATGAGTGCCGCCGCAAAAGCACTGAACGCTTCCCAGCTAGCGCCGTTGACCAGCATCACTGGCACGAGGCAGTCCACCTCGATCTTGCAGCCGAAAGCCCTCTCCAGATCTTCCCGAAGCCCGAAGAATCGTCCACACTTATCCAAGATGTGTTCAGCATCCTCGACACACCTGTCTTCACAAAAGGTGCAAAACGGGGCAACCTCGTGCCTAAATCGGTGCAGGTATTGGCGGAAGCACCCATTACCACTTAGTAGTTGGGTGGTGTAGACATTCAGCTGCCTGTTTTGCCACAATGTAACGCTCGGAATGAGGCGATGTGTCCAGCGCCCTTTGCTAAACGCATCCCATTGCTTCGGCCAGTTCTCCAAGCCGCAGTGCGCACAGCCTGCTTTTGGGGAGCTGAAAGTTCCCTTCCATGCGTTCCCTTGTAAATCTCAGCGATTTCCCTGGCCAACTCGGCTATGGGTGCTACTCCAGCCAAAACCAGACTTGCGTCATCCGAGATGGTTCTGAAGCCACTAAAAACCCTGTTCGGTCCAAGACGGTGGGTAGCTCTCAGTCCGCGTGTTTAGCTATCAAAACGGCAACCTGGTTGCCTCATCGGTGCCGAATACAGCATCGTCGCTCTTATGAAGGATAAAAGGAGTCTCTTTATTTGTTTTGGACCTCGCGTTTTAGGTGTGATTCGCGAGACTGCCCTTCCGCCCTGCTTTTCGGCTGCTGATGAGAACTGCCTCCGTTTTTTGGTGTGCTATCTGAAGCCCTACTGAAGAGAGACGTTTGCAATGGCTAGGTTGCAATTTCCCTCCAACGCCTTGAGCTCCTTGTCTACATTCACTATTGCCACATCATCAGCAAAGCTCACAAGATGAACACCGTCGGCCATTGATAAACGAAAGACGCCGTCATACATGACGTTCTACAGTAGAGGCCCCAATACCGACCCTTGCAGCATGCCTCCAGATACTGCGTGCTCCTCCGTCGCCTCGCTGGTATCATACCTTAGAATAAGATCCATGAAATAGCTTCTTGTTAGTTTCAGCAGGTACTCCGGAACGCTTAGCGCCTCGAGGACCTCCAGGATGCAGCCCCATTTGGCCGTATTGAAGGCATTTTTGACATCCCGCGTTGTCACCGGGCAGTACTCCTTGGCGCCGACTTTCCATCTACATCCGGCTATCGCTCCCGAAGTTAAATTGACTACATTGCCGATCGCATCCAGCGTAGATCTCGCTTTGCGGAAGCCATACTGATGTGGTAAAACTCCACCAGCAGCAGCAATGGCGCTATCTAGCCGGTTACAAATCAGGGACTCTAGGAGCTTTCTGACAGTATCGATCAGGCAGATCGAACGATATTCAGCTATATCTGCGAGGTGTTTGCCAGGCTTTGGTAGGAGGACCAGGCGCTGAAATTTCCATCGGTCTGGAAACACTCCTTTTCGTAGGCAGCTGTGGTAGCTGTGATTTGCTACTGTTGCTGTTGTTGTTGCTGCTGCTGTGGTAGCTGCCGTTGCTGTTGTTAATGCTGCTTCTGTCGGTGCTATGATTTGCTACTGTTCTTGTTCGTTACTGTGGGTGTAAAAAAATTCTCACTCGCGTCCCGGTCGGTCACAAACTTCATGCCAAACTAATTTTCGCAAAATCATCCAGTTTGCCGGCCAAATCTAGTCTTCCTCTTTCTGTTTTTCGTCTCTGCCAGCGTCGTGCCAAAACAACTGGTTCCGAGCATTGAGCCTAGAGCAAGTCTTTTGCGTTTGCGCACACGCAGCAACGAGCTTTTGCGATTGAGCAAACCCCACAGCGAGCGGAGTACATAAGGTGAAACACACATGACGTCAAGGACGAAATATAAAAATGTGTGGTAGTTTTCACTGCCTCACATCCAACACACACAACCGCGAAACAAATCACTCCCTCCAGTACGACTGGCGCAGTGATTGTCTTTAGGTTAACCCAGCGTTGACTTTTTATGCGGTGATGCGTAGTAACAACACGTCATTGCAATGATTGAACCCGAACGCTTAGCAGAAAGAGAGAGGCACTTTTTGTTTTAGAGAGAGCGCGTGCAAAAAGTAGGAAAAGGAATTGAAAAAAGAGGAATGAAATTACAGCAAAATAATGCTTGTTCTTTTTTGTGTCAATTGTATAATTGTCGGCCGACATTTTGGCAAGCGTTTGATTTTTCATTGAGTTTTAATTGTGAACTTATTTGTGGGGTTTTTTTTTTAATAAGAAGTGCAAAAATGATGTTATTATTAAAATTAAAACAATGGTTGGATAACTTCAAAAGCGGCGCTTGAAAACAGTATAGATGGAGCGTCTTTAACATTTATTAGGCAAAATAAATCCAGCGGAGCACAATAGCGAGACAGAAGTGCGAGCGCTCGATTTTGCTTCGCATGATGCGCAACCGCATACAATGCAAGATGCCTTGGACTTAGACGAATCGGACAAACACATGTAAGTAATTCAGCAGCAATTAAATTGATAGACGTTCTTAAACTTTTTGTATTATTGTTTTGCAGGTAACAGCAATAGAATTATACTGGCCCCAAAAAAGCATACAGAATATAATAATTGTAAAACTTATTTAATAATAAATAATTTGTTATATTATTATGTTATATGTTATATGTTATATATTATGAGGACGCCAGTGACGCAGTGCTAATTTTGCGTCGTTCGGCCTTACTGGATGGCTGCTACACTGGTGGCCATATAATTAGGTCATATACAATCTTAAATAAATAGACTAGACCAATAAATAAAAACCTTCAAGAAAAAAATAAAATAGAATAAAAATAAAAATAAAAATATAATAACAATAATGTCTTAGAAATCTTGTTGGGGCTTAAGCTGCTGACACAAAATGAATTCAAGACATGAATTAATGCATAATTAATTGTTAAATAAAATCTTTAGTCTAAGCTTAATTATAGTTTCTTTATGATATACTGTCATAAATATAAAACAAAATTTGGATCAATATGAATTTAAAACCATGATTGAGTAATTATTGTTGATATTTGCGGAGGCAAGGGGGATTAAAGCAACTGTGTAAACAAATTAATATGGGGTCTTTAAACAACAGTTTTCGTTGAAGACCATGTTAGGTAGGGTATAGAACAGGTAGGTCAAATAACATCTTAGATCACACCGCGATTCTTGTCATCAAATTCTATAGACTAACTGACCTGTTTTTATGAAATGATGGTGACATCATAATTTTCGCTGCAGATCTGTGTATGATATCATCAGCTATCCTCCTACAAAATATGGTGACTCTAGCTCAAAGTTAGTTAAATATGGGGGAAAGAGGGTTGGTGGCGGTATGGGGGCGTGGCATCCGAATTTTGGCCGCAGGTCTTTGAGGGTCGTCAATTGCTGTCCTCCTACCAAATTTGGTGACTCAAGCTCAAAGGTAGTAAAATATGGTGGAAGCGGGGCTGTTTGCTGTACAAGGGGGGCGTGGCTTCCAATTATTAGCTGGAGATTTGTGTATGATGTTATCAGCTATCCTCCTTCCAAATTTGATGACTCTGTCTCTAAGTTGGTAAAATACGATATAAGGGAGGCTGGTGGCGGCATCAAAACTTTAAGGGTTTCTTCATCACCAATCTTGGCACCAAACTTAGTGGCTCTAGCTTTTTTTCAGGTTGTCATCACCTAACTTGGCACAAAATTTGGTGGCTCTAACTCAAAAACTGTAGAAAATATAGGCATTTCTGTTTTTAATCCGCGGGGGGCTGGGGCGGAATAGTTGGGTGGGGCTCCAAAATGTTTGATGCAGGCTTTTGGGGCTTGTAAGTAGCTATCTTCTCCCCGAATTTGGTAGTTCTAGCTGTAAGGGCGTGCCAAATAGCTGGGCTTATCGATTTTAAGCTATCGAATTTATCGATTTGCCAGCCCCCAGCTATTGTAGAATCCCAATCTTAACACTTTATCTGTTACGGCCATAGATAAAGATATGTGCAAAGTTTCAAGCCTCTAGGTTGAAGAGTGTGGGAAAAAGTTGCGCAGTGCAAAACTGGTAAGCATCTCTGATATAAAAATTACAAACATTGACTTGAAGTATAGGTTAGGTTAGTTTAGAACGACTGACCCTCCCAAGGGAGTGTCATACATAGATCGCAAAGGGAGTCAAATGTTGGAGATGGTTGGGAATTTTTCAGTGTGAGGTCCTATTGAGTGTGTGTGCTTCGTGCAAACTCTAGAAGCATTTTGGGTTCCTGATTGCTGGCTTCTTCGAGTGAAGCTAGAAAGGAAATCCGGAAGTGATGTAGTCGTTGTGCTGCCAGTGCGGGGCAGATGCATAGAAGGTGCTCTAAAATATACTTGACTCGTGGATCCTTGCATTTCCTGCATTCGTCGTTGTTTGTTGTGTCTAATCTTTTCGCGTGTACTGCGACTAGTCAGTGGTCTGTCATTAGACCAACAAGCCTTCGGCAGTCATGCCTTTTAAGTCTTAGCATGTATTGCGTTAGACTTTCGTCGTATGTTTTGCACATTATTTTAGAAATTTTGCAGTTAGGGGTGTTCGTCCACCTCAGTGCCGCTGAATCCGGTGCCTTTTTTTCCATATAGGACTGTAAATGCGCTGGGAGATTGGAACTTCCGCAGTGGGACTGTTGAGTCCCATTGCACCTTGCTTGGCTAGAGTGACTGCCAACACATTTCGTTCGAAGCCCCGATGGGTTGGAATCCAGTAGATGCACACTTATTTAGAAGTAAGTACATCTTGTGTTTCCAAGTAAGTACATCTTGTGTTTCCCTGCTCGCAAGGACATTCCGAGAGCTTATGTGGTGGGCCTGCAAAGATTTGATAGCCGCCTGACTGTCCACGAATATTTTTACTTTTTCAAGTGTTGTGTTTGTTTTAAGAACAGATTCTGCTAATTTTCATATTGCGAATATCTCCTCTTGGAATTTGCTGCAGTGGTCTGATAAATTGTATGACAGGCTCATGGGTTGGTCGGCGCAGTACACTGCTGCTCTGACCTTATTTTTGAGCCAGATGCTAATGGCAGCCTGCTCCGCTCCTGACCGCCAATCATCTACTCCTAGTGATTTTGGTGTAGTTCTCAGCGCGCCTGTGATGCACGAAAGTGCATGTCACTAAGTTTTTGATGTGTTAACATCTATAGGCACGGGTACCCAATGGGTACTACCCATATCTGCCATTTGATAAAATATGCAAACAATGCAGAGTGCCGCGCTGTAACGTGCTTGACCGATGAAAAAATTTAGAGTGGCGTCGTGAACCGACTGAAAAATTTCATATACATATATTTATCTGCGTATGATTTTAAAGGTGTAGCGGCAGAGAATAACTGTAATATACAAAGTCTTGCTAACGATGTGTCCAAGTTCAATGGGTAGTATAAACTTAATATGAACTTTGTGCAATTGAAAGAAAAACTTGAGATTCTTTAAAATAATTTCAATTCTACATGTTTGTTTATATTCTAGCATTGTTTATTGTTAATATTTTAGCATAAACAATAGATATATTAAAATCATATATAAGAGTTTTCATTGACAATTATTGAATATTAGTAAAAGGGGTATTTACTCTTTGTGCAGTTTGTGCGGCGGCGGGTCAGCGGACAGCAAGAACGGTAAAAAGTTGTTGGTACATATTGTATGAAAGTGCGTTTAAAACATACATACATATATTTTTTGCTGTGAATGCTTATCGAGGTTTTTGTTATTTTTGATATTTTTCCTTTTTCTGTGTCGGCGGCAAACGTGGCTTACATTTACATATGTACCAATGCACTACTGAATACACTTTCGTAATTTGTGTACATCTTTGCATAACTGTATGCCAATGATTGTTAGAAATTGTCATAGGGTAAAAATTGGGAAGAGTATGTATGATCAGCAATAGCAAAACTGATATTTGACTGCCTTGGAAGACAAAATTTTGTTGTTTTATTTTACTCAAGCGCAATAATGGGGAAGGAAAAATAGTTTTGTGGACAAGTGTTTGCAGAAGCCTAGTTTGTAGCTCAAGATACTTGATTGGCTAGGAGCATATCAGTTGCTAGTCCAAGTGTTTTGTGGAGTAAGACAGGTATCAAACGATCATAGAATACGTAAGGCAGGAAAGCTATTGTTCATATCCAAGAATCTTATTTATTGCAAAAATAAACAGGCTTCTGCAAACACTTCTCTTGTATAACAGAAGTCAGCAGCAGGTGGTTTTGTTGAGTTAGAAGCTCTAACTTAAAACAACCAAAATCAACAATAAAGCCTTCTCTCTCTTTTTGTCTTCCAAGGCAGTCAAAAATCACTTTTGCTGCTGCTCATCATACATACTCTTCCCAGTTTTTCCCTTATGACACTTTCTAACAGCCCTTGCTATACAATAATGCAAAGATGTACACAAATTAAGAAAGTGCCGAAAACTCGGAATAAAGTAAAGTATAATAAAAAAATCGACGGTCTGTGCTTTCGGCTTGACCTACGGGCTGTGTCTCTAACACGGCCGCTAAGATTTTACGTAGAATACGTTCCATTTCAAATTTATCAAACAAAATATACGTAATGAAAAAACAATTCAATTAAATTAAGTAAAATATATTTTTAAATGTAAGTTCCTAGAAGGGTTTGTTTTCTCTTCTGATAAATTTCATACAAATATAAATAATATAAATGTATTTTCTACTCACACTTATTTCTTTTTGCTTTCAAAATAATTTGTTAAATATAGGCGCTATTTAGGAGG